>JAGFPH010003383.1:130765-153769 GCA_018207615.1 Philaenus spumarius | reverse complement strand
AAAAAGTTTTAATTTTTCTGAGATAATATTTTCGCAGAACAGGATCAAAGTACAGTCTAACAAATATTACAATCACAGCTATATATGAAAATCACAGCCTTTTATGAAACCATGTTGGTTTGGAACTATCAGATCTTTCTTTACAATAAAAGAGACAGTTCATAAAATTCTCTGCCTAAAACTTTGGAAATTGAAGTTAGTAGTGAAACTGGTCGATAATTACATATTAGAGATCTTGACCGCTTTTTAAAAAAGCCTTGAGGTCATTTGGAAATTCACCACTCTGAGATAAAAATTTAATAAATTTACCAAAGGGTTTAACAAAGCAAGTTTACCTTCCTTCAGAAGGAAAGTTGGGATGCCGTACACACCTGCCAAATATCTTGATTTTAGGAGTTTTAATTATTTATAATATATTGTATTATGATGAAATTAAATGCTATTGGTCGTTCATGTC
Organism: Philaenus spumarius; assembly: GCA_018207615.1. NCBI lineage: Eukaryota > Metazoa > Arthropoda > Insecta > Hemiptera > Aphrophoridae > Philaenus > Philaenus spumarius. The sequence goes on along the minus strand of JAGFPH010003383.1, from coordinate 153,312 downwards.
ACGTGAACAATACCCATAAGTAGAAGTACCTCTTCCTATACCAGAGCGAATTAACCTATCTGCTTTTTTGTTCCATATCCTCCACAAGGCCAAGTTTTATTAATTACAATTGTGTGTTTAATATCCAACTCTTGCTCCTAATTATAAGGTGTACAAACATTACAATATTTTCAACTTTTCTCTCATCGACTGGATAAAAAAATACTCTGTTCTTCCCACATAAATACAATGAAGGCGTGACTGGGTTAGGCAAGGTTTCCCTTACAGTAAATAAAATACTCTCAAAATATTTCAAAAATGTAATTTGCCACCGGCTGTTGATTATCTACCAAACATAAACCAATACTAGTTTACTTTGAACTATACTTGAGGCATCTAATTCCAAAACTCGCCATCTCCAGGATAACAAACGTTTCAGGAAACAACAAAAACTATTTTTGAAGAAATGACCATAGATAATTTTAAGCAAAGTATTTTTTTAAATGTAGAAAATCATCCAATATAGTTGTAAATGGTGAAAATGAAAGATAATTACTACAGACTTAGTTATTTGCATTTAAAAAATGGAGATGGTGGGTTTTGGTACAACTTTTAGGATAAGACAAGTTTTGCTCCGACTGAAACTGGATAAGACAAGTTTTGATTTTACAACTTATTGCTATGAAAATTTGGTTTACAATGGACAAGGAAAACTGAATAAAATAAGACTGTTTGAAAATTAAATCAGAAACACTATTTTATTATTAAATTTAAGAATAATGAAAAAAATAGACATCTCATGTGGCATATAGAATGAGAGTCCTTCAAACATATTTTAAACAATAACATAAACAAGTTCTTCCTCTTCACAGACCTGATTGCCATTAAGATTAATTTCTTCTAAAGAACTCAGAACGTTCTTCAAGTTCTGAGTTTGAACCGAGTTGTCAAACCACTCATTTCCAAAGTGACTGATTAGTAAGTTCTTCACATCCTCAATCTTTGCTGGCTTAACGGAAACACCTCTTGGAACCACATTTAATAAATAATGAGCCCACATGAGTAGGGTACTTTTCCCTGCTTCCAAAGGTGTTATAGAAACAACCATTTAAAAAATGTTATTAGTCACCTAATAAAATTCTTGCAACAACCACTAATAACATAATGAACTCTATTAAATTGTACACCTTAGAATAAAACCATTGTGACAAAGTCTGCTGGCCCGGCAGTCATGTGACCTACCAGCTGATGTCTGGCTAGCCAGGCGGATTAGACCATAACAAATGCGTTGGAAAAGGCGAGTTTTGCTACGATACTTGATTTTTATAGCTGATTTTAACATGAAAAGACAATTTTTGGCACAATTGTTTCGTCAAAATGATGTAGGAATTTACCCAAGCAATCGAGTGCCATAGCTAACTCAATTTCAGAAAAAAGTTTAAATGGCGAGTTTTGGAACTAGACTTAGGAATTTCTGTTTTCATATCTGATTTATTATTTTCCACATTGCCAATTTGGTCTCTATAATATGAACACTGCTGGTTCAAAAACTTTATTTATAGATTCTCTTAAAGCAATTTTTTAATTAAATTTTGATCTTTGTTAAATTTTAGGTTAGTTCTCAAAAAGCTCAATTTTTGCTCCACAAAACTATTATACTTTGTGTTATTGGGGATTTTTTTTTAAATCATAGGCTTTCTACTTTTTGTAATTGGAAAACAGCATCCAAATAGTAGGTAATTAATTGTATTTATAAATAGCTTAAACTGTAATACAAATAAGAAATACTTATCTTAATAAAAATTCTCTTATAACAGTAAGTAAATTAATCAGAGCCTACATTGTTAGCTAATATATTCTTATAAATAATTTGCTCTTGATGTATTTGTTTTCCTAGTCAGACAATCTCTTGTAGGATGTATTGTGATGAATCTTGTATAAACAATTTTATTATTCCACATATGTTCTGTTGCTATGGTAACATAAAACTGTTTAGATTTTCTTTGTTTTCACAATGTCATCTGTAGTTTATTCTAAATATTAGAGTAAGCATAATTTGAGGTTAATAAAAGCCTTGTTCTTCTAAGTTTCTAAGTCTTTTATACTCTGATATATATTATAAATTCCTATTAAATCTTTTTCCCCTGCTAATTGTTACAGAAGTGTCAATGTTATATTATATAACCACATGAAGGCAACATATTTTATGTGCAAATTGTTTGTAGACTGTAATTAAGGTGAAGCCAAGACTCAAGGTGATTATAATCTTAGCCAAGACTTTATATAAAATTAAAAGTTTATATTTTTATTGATTTAAGAAAATTCAGATTTTTAAATGTCGAGTGAAAAATCAAATCCTTTTAAATATTTCCTCAGCGGAGGATTTGGAGGAATATGTACAGTTATATCCGGTCATCCTCTGGACACTATAAAGGTTCGGCTGCAAACAATGCCTACTGAAGGACCTCCTCTTTACAAAGGAACATGGGACTGTGCGAAGAAAACTATTGAAGCGGAAGGCATCGCCGGTCTTTATAAAGGTATGGGTGCTCCGATTGCCGCTGTTGCCCCTATATTTGCTATAAGCTTCTTCGGATTTGGAGTTGGTAAGAGGTTGCAACAAACTTCAGAAGGCCAAGAATTGACATTGGTCCAGCTCTTTTACGCTGGAGCATGTTCTGGGTTTTTTACCACACTAATAATGGCCCCAGGTGAACGGATAAAGTGTTTGTTACAGATCCAGAAAGGCAGCCCAGGAACAAACAAATATTCAGGACCTGTAGATTGTGCGAAAAAACTGTATAAAGAAGGGGGGATAAGGTCTCTATACAAAGGTGCTTGTGCTACGTTACTTCGAGATATCCCTGCTGCGGGAGTGTATTTCATGTCCTACGAGTTTATTCAGAAATTATTAACACCTAAAGATGCTCAAGCAGGTGATGTGAGTATAGGTCGGACAATATTTTCAGGTGGAATGGCAGGTAGTACGCATTGGATTGTTGGTATGCCTGCTGACGTACTCAAAAGTAGATTACAAACAGCTCCTGAGGGGACATATCCTAGGGGTGTAAGAGATGTGTTTTTAAAACTTAGGCGAGAAGAAGGTTTGAAAGCCTTATACAAAGGAATTGTTCCAGTCATGCTTCGTGCTTTCCCAGCCAATGCTGCATGCTTCTGTGGATTTGAAATCGCTATGAAGTTTCTCAATTGGCTTGCACCACCAAAAAAGTAGTGTTTGATGTTTCAAGATCTCATATGCAAAGAAAGAAATTACTATTATTAAAGTGTTATTCAAAGTAAATGGAATTACATTTGGATTTAATATTAACAAATATCCCAAATTATAACTCTTCTATTTTTAATGTTTAGGCATATAAGAAGCTATTCCAAACAATGTATCAAAACTTTTCTGAGGATCTACAGTTCTAAAATTTAAATAGTTATAAATGTGGTAGTTCCAAATTCAGGGATTAAAATTGAAACACATTCAGAATCCTTTTTCAGTGATAAACGATCCACATCGATTATGTTTAAATTAATTCAATTTTTTAAATAAATAGCTACACAACCATTCTTAAATATGGACATTGAAAAGCAAGATTCAAGAGAAAAGCCTTTTATATTTATATTTTGTTGTTTCCAATTTATCCAGTGCTCACCAAAACAGATGATATCAGGTGATTTATTCACTTATAAAACATCTAATTCCTCAATTTTATATTTATTTCTTACTTTGAATGTTTAAATGTTAAACCCAAAAACATGTTTGGATTAAATTTGTATAAAAAAAAACTAGATCAGTTGTTTGCATACTTGGGAGTATCGGATTATTAGGACTACTTTATTATTTGGTTTATAAACGATTTTAGTAATGTAATTTTGATGATCAACTCTAGTTTTTAGCGATTTGATTTTGGTCAGAAGTACCGTTTTTCCACCCTGTAACCTCTTCCGCAAAACTGTGTGATGCTTTATGTGATTACCCCCCCCCCCCCCCCCACCAAAACAAACAGGATTTAAATTCTTTACATAATATTTACTTGCCAAATGCATTCAAATAAAAAATATAAGTAAAATGTTTTGGAAGTAGGCGCCTACTTTCACCATTTATTAGCGAATTTCCATAGGAAAAATGAGCTATTGCAGTGGCCCTTATGGTGAGACCCAAGGTCGGGAGTAGCAAATGAGCACCGATCATGGTCCCCAGAACACGTTTTGGGGTGTGTTCGCACTCTAGCGGCCGCATTTTAAGTCCGATTTGGTCCAAATTTGGTATACGTGTTGGTTGTCTATATGGCTCGGACGAGTTCGTTAGCCAAAAAAATCCAACAACCGGAAGTACGTTTTTTGACCGAAAGTAACTACTATTTGAGATTTTTACTACGAGGATGATTTTTTTTTAGTTTTTTCTAAAAATATAAATGTAGGATGTTATTCTGCACATTTTGTTTTTTTACGCGACCTTATAGCTCGCTTGGTTCGCCCAAAATGTAAAGTACCATAAAAGTACCCGGTTCGAAGCCAAGTGGTGAAAACTCGCGAGGCCACTAGGCGCAAACAAATTCTACTAATATATTGCGTACACACAGACAGCTGATCAACGCCTTCGTGAGTAGACCTATTTCCCAAATTGTTGGTTGAAACCCTAAAACATACGCATATAAACTTAATTTTGGAAATTCGCTCAACTCACGTCAGCGGTCCAGCTGTGTGGTCGAATTATTTTAATAACTTCTAGGTTTAGATTTCCTTCATGTCTCAACAGATTTACAACTTTCTCACTAAAACGGTAATTTTTTTATTCCATTGGTGTGCATTATGCTTGTAACATACCAAAAATAGAAGCAGTTTTTATAATGCCGCACAATTAAATAGAACTTGCAAAATCCTCAACCCTCAAAACACCACTGCAATCTTGTGAACCAAAATCATTGGTAGTGTGGGCCACCAATGATTTCTTTCTGTTATAATATGCCCTAGAAGGCGACGCCCCAGAATAGCCGAAAAATTTCATTTTAACATCGTTGTCATAAATCTGACGATAACAGTATAACCGTCAAAACTATTTATCAACCTGGATAATACTTCGGATTGTCTGATGGAGTGAATCAAGGTATAAATCTTTATGTACATTAAGTATACAACCCATTAAGCTACACCTACATTATCTATATTAATTTAATAATATTAAAATTTTATAAAATAAGCGAAAAACTGTTTTTTTCCGAACTTTCACGGCAAACACTGTCTGTGCACTGTAGGCCTACTAACAATAACATAATATTTATTGGTCCTTCAGCAGATGTACAATATTACAATAGATTTCATCACATACAGGCTTTAATTTAGTAATTCAAACTTAAAACTAACTTTTTCGGAACAAATTTTGACGAAACTTTCATTAACATGTAGAGGACTTTTCAGAGAATATTTTAGGCTACTTTTTATTCCGAAAATATTTAAAATTTCTGTTAAAAAAAATATACACAAAATTAGGGATTTTGAGGACAAATATTGGGAATATTGCATGTCTATTTCAAACTATGTCTTACATTATGTACAGGTAAAGCTACCCCCACCACCCAACTTAGATCCAAGTGCCTCTGTCCTAATTAATCATTTCCGTAAAAATTCCTATTGAAAAAAATGTAAAAATTAACAAAATAATGGATTTTGTAGTTTGCATTGGCATCATTATGTCACCACAAAAGGGCAACAAGCCCCTAGTTTAAAAAGTAATCAATGTTGTGATTCATAGTAAAGTAAATTTTCTTGTACGAGGCTTGTCCAGAAAGTAAGTACCGTTTAGGAAAAAAATATACAGACAATTTTTTTTTTCAACAAAATTTATTTCTACAAGAAAGAGGATATCTTAAAATATTTTTCTACATAGTTTCCAAAATAGTTTACACATTTGTCGTAGCGAGGAACCAACTTTTCTATACACTCTTCATAGAAAGATGCCGCCATTGACGAGAGCCATTGTCGAACACCATCTTCAGCATCATCATCGCTGTCAAAGCGGTGCCCTCCGAAATCCCGCTTCAAGTCCAAAAACAAGTGGAAATCAGAAGGTGCCAGATCAGGGCTGTACGGCGGATGGTCAAATTGCTCCCAACCAAATTCATGAATAAGGTTTTGAGTGGCACCAGCAGAATGGGGACGTGCGTTGTCATGGATCAACACAATGCCTTCACTAAGCATTCCACGTCTTTTGTTCTGAATCGCACGTCGAAGTTTTCTCAGTGCTTCACAATATCGTACCGCATTGATTGTTTCCCCTCTGGGTAGAAAATCAACAAGCAGAATGCCCTTTCTGTCCCAGAACACAGTGCACATGATTTTTCTTGTTGACAAAGTTGTTTTGAACTTTTGTTTCTTGGGGGATCGTGAGTGTCTCCACTCCATTGACTGTTGTTTGGACTCTGGAATGACATGACAAACCCAAGTTTCATCACCTGTAACAATCTTGTTTAATAATTCGTGTCCTTCATCACTGTAACGAGTGAGAAAAGTCAATGCACTCCCAAGTCGCTTCTTTTTGTGTTCATCCGTAAGCATTTTCGGAACCCAACTTGCGATAACCACAATCTCATGTAAAAGAGATTTTGAAATTTGTGGGAATTCATCAGAAAGCATTCTTATGGTGAAACATCTGTTTCCACGAATTTTCTCATTCACTTTTTCAACCAATTCATCGCTCACAACCGATGGCCGCCCGCTGCGAGCCTCGTCATGAACATTAGTTCGCCCATCACTGAATTGCTGAACCCATTTTCTTACCATACCATCACTGATAACTTTTTGTCCATAGACTTCTGTAAGTTGGCGATGACTTTCAGCAGGTTTCATGTTCCTTGCGTTCAAAAATCGTATTACAGAATGCACTTCACAGTCCGCGGGATCAGAAATTGTTTTAAACATTTTGAGTGCACACTAACTAATGTAAACACAATAAAATTTTGCCGTAATTGCGTCAGCTGTTCAACAATGAACCAAGGAGACTAGAGCGCATGCGCGGAACATCGTCGCTAGAGCTGTGCTGGCGGTAGAACGAAACGGTACTTACTTTCTGGACAAGCCTCGTATTATAAATTGACATGTTAAAAGTAAGACTGTTTTAAAACAATCACTCCGTAAAAAAAAAGGAATAGATTCCTTCAATTATTAAAGTATTATAATTATGTTTGATCGCCTTCTCACTTACCTTGTACTATTACGCTGATACCAGATTCACTCTCAGTACAGGAATCGTTCCCATATCCGTTTACCTTTCTCTGTAATTTAATTTATATACAGTACTAATGTAGAAAATTTAGAGGAAAAAAATACGATTTGATTGATGGAAAACTTGATGAAGCTATGTTTATATAACTTTTTGGAACAAAGTTCCTTAACGCGGGTTGCGGTAGAAGTTAACAAATAGAAAATGTAATGCGTAACAAAAAAAGTGTTATTAATTGGTTGCTATGGCGATGAATGTAAATACATTCAAAAAAACATGTGTTTTGGTTCATCAATTTAAATTAAGAGACGACCGGTTCCATCCGGCGTAGCTCAGATATTATCGTCAAGCATTGAAATGTTAGGTTAGACCACACCTAAAATTATTGTACGTACTGTATGTTGCCGTTAAGACAGGTAAAATAAATTAAACATACACACAATAATTTTAGGTTATGCCTAGACTAATTATTAAGATTAGAGGGTAGGTTTAAGAAATAAATATAATTAAAATAAAGTTTAGAATATACTAGCCCAAGACGAAGACACAGAAAGTGGAGCATCATTGTGTAATAGTGCAAAATGTTATGAAATAGCTGACTCGAACTAGACACACTTGCAAAGACACAATTGGATAATCTGACAAACTATAAAAGGGTCATACTGACCTAGACCTAGGACCAGTATTTTTGTGTGCCGGGCGGAGACGGAGACTGTGTGGGACAGAGCTAGTTTTTCTGCGGAAGGCAGAAATGCTGCTGGTCGGGAAGGACCAGTATTTTTGTGCCGGGCAGAGACTCTGTGGGACAGAGTTAGTTTTCCTGTGAAGCGGAGAAAACGCTGCTGGTCGAAAAGCGACCTTTTGGCTACGAGAATTCCAGTTAGAGAGAGCTTTAACTCTCTGGATATCAGGTAGGTGAACAGATTGTCAGATATCCATCCTAAAAGTGTTTATGTTTCTTTTTATTTAAATTAAAGTAGAAGATCATTCGAGCCAGCATTACACGAACATAGCTATTTCTCTGGGTGTTTCGTCTTGGGGTAGCATTGCCAAATTGATTAGTTAGAGTAATTAAGTTGATTAGTGTTAAAAGAATCAGTTATTCATTGTAGTTTTGTTTGTAGAGAGTGTAAAAAGAATAGTCTACCACTGAACCACTTGATGGTAAAATATAGTAAATTGTAAAACGTACGGACTGGTTTATTTCTATGATTATACTCCTTGAACCTTAGTGATCCGTAACTTTGAACCCTGGGCTGTTGGGAGTTATATTTCCACCCCTAACACTAATGAACCAACATTTTATGTTTATTGAATGTATTTAAAATGAATGGATATTTAATTGTGTTAACCATCTTAGCTTTGATGTTATAATTAATTCTACACCTTTATTATAATAACATTAAACAAATGGAAACAGCAAATATTTGTATAAAAAACAATCTAATAATAAACGGCAATTGAAAGATTAAAATTATGTGCGTATGTTGCCTTTAATGCTGGTAAAAGAATTGAAGAAAAGGCACGTTGAACTTTGTTCCTGAGGCGGTCCCACGACCGTAGAAATTTTTTTTTATTTAAGAACGATGGAAAGTCTTGTTTCAGAGCATAAAGCTGGGAGTCTTATCAGCTCCGTAGAAATAGTCAGGCAAGTGGATAATATTGAAATTTGTTGTTCAAGACGTTCGCTACCGAGCGACGCACGGTTCATCGCCATAGACTATCGTGACACTATTAAGCTATATACGTAGACCAAGACAAACTGTTGCGACATTCACCAAAATCACTGTACGATTTTTTTCAAATGAGTTATTATACTTTTTAATAACCTAAAAGGTTTGTCAAGCAATACCTATTTGTTTTTTTTTTTACTGTTTTCAGCATTTTTGAAGTCGTTGCATTGGTTCATTGTATGTCAAGAAACATAGTAAGTTTCTTCTATATAAGTTTTTTTGTTATAGACCAAGCTTCGAACATGTTTGTGACACTGTAAGGGGGGAGAAAGTTTCCTGAGAACTTCACGTCTCCACATTCCCACGAAATAAAAAGGCGGGACAACGACCAAGAATCGTTGCATGAGAAAGGGGGGTAATTTTCATGAGAACTTAATGTCCATGTAAAAGATCATTTAGCTGAATTCACACTATACAATTTGCAGCTTTCTAAAATCGTCAAAGTTGCGGACCAAGCATCGCATACGAGTGGCAGACCTTCTTACACACTGATACCAATAAATCAGGCCATTAAAATATACTACTACTTCAAAATTAGCAGTTAAATAACAAAATAATACTGCCACAAACATGCGACGTAAGTCAATTTCAATTAGGCGTCGTACATTTGCGGCATCAGTCTGTGGATAGAAACCAGCCGTCGCATATTGCGGCGCTAGTCCGTGCGCACAAAAAAATGTTACTACGGTGGTAGCGAACATTTTAATAAACTGATTTGTACGAAACCTTTTTTACCTACCTCAATACTAACCGGAATGACATCCACGTGTAAGCCGTACAACATCCAGGCAGTAAACATGGAGAAGTACCAACAGCAAGGTCTCGACCCTGGATTGCAATTGAATTACAACGCAATGATTTGTTATTTAACTATATACAACTTTATTGACACAATTACAATGCAACTAAATAATTCAAGCTTTAATTTATGTATATTGGAAAATTAAGTACAAAAAAATATATATAAATTTGTTTAAATAATTAACACAAAAATCTTAAATATACAGTTATTCTGAGTGATACTAATTCACAATACATTATATTTTTTGATATTGCATAACATTATATATATATATGTATTTGTTTTTATATTTATAGTAAGGAAACTGGTGTTTAAAATACTTTGTGCATGAAAAAGCAGTTTGAGCCGTTCGTTATAATCTGTCTGACGACCGATGAATACAAAATAAATGCGCTTACCTGTAGGTTTTCTGTATTTCATCAGTTTAAGAACACTTCTGTCGGTTTTGATTTTGTATCATTCTGTAAAAATATAAGGACGGCTCAAACAATCTCCCAACATAAAATACCATCATATTATTATCCATATAGGTCGTTATCCAATATAATAATATAGGTATTATCCATTAAATTTCCTCTCTACCCGTTATTGATATCCAATCGGATATACGCCTACATAGATATGACTGCTCATCAAAGCTTTTGGGTAGAATTTTACCAGATGCGTAGTTAAAATTAGGAACACCATGAATACAATATTTTGTTTCTTTCTACAGCAAATGTAATGAAAGCAGAAGGCATGTCATACTAATGGATATTTCATTACTTATTTTAATAAGTTTCTATTCACTAACGAAGAGCCGCCCTAAATAAATATGGATTTTGATTAATTTCGGTACCTTAGTAATAAATATAATTAAATTAAACAAAGTTTACAGTTAATATATATAATACAACGAGTTTACTAGACTGCTTGCAACCTAAGTAGGCCATGTTTTGATGTAACGAAGTAATATTATATGCCTCTTTAATGTACAGAAACTGGAAATTAAAAACTTTTTAGAAATCTGATTAATAATATTACAAAATCTGACACTTAATCTGTATGGTAAAAAGGGGGCCGAAATTAATCTCCCTTGCATCTGTTTTGGGTATTTATTAGGAGTTTATGTGTGTATTATAATGTGTAAAACATTGTTTAATATTAATTATAATGACAAGTTCAAACATGATTTTGGAAGTAGGAAGTAGACTTCCACGGTTTCAAACATACACCAAGTTGAGTACAGCCAACGTTTCGGACACTTTACAGATGACCTTTTTCAAAGGCTTAATAAAAATGTCAAGACACTCGGGAACACAAATGCTATTTAAGAACTATCGACTGACAACTAACAATTAAAATTAAATGAAAGAAATAACTAAAGCTGTGTTTGGCAAAGATGAACATAAAAACTAAAACAATTGTCAAATTATTTTGTTCCCTCTTTTTCGGAAAAAAATTAATAAAATGTATTAAATAATATTTTAATTTCATGATTCAAGCCCCGAGCCCCTTCAAAAAATGAAATATAACACAGGAAATTACTAAAAAAAAATTACCTGATAAGAAAAAGAAATCCTTCTGGTAAGAACAAGGAAATTAATAAATTTGTCTCGGTCGGATATTCTAACACTGTTCCTACAATGTTAAAACTACTTTTGCGAAACATAAAGTCAACATCAAGTTTCCAACCAACAGCAGTGTTAAAAAAATATTGCGACATAAACAACTGACACCAACAGAAAGGAATGTGTTTATAGAATAAACTGTAACGATTGTGACCGCTTTTATATTGGACAGACGGGCAGAGCGTTTAAAGAACATCGGCCGCACAATAACACAGCCGTAAGGTAAAGTCAAATTCACTCAACACTTAATAGATTATAACCATAATTACACAAATTTCAATGCCAATTTGTCACTTCTTCATTTTTGCATACAGGAAGATTAATGAACGCGATCGAAGAATTCAAAATTTACAAAGAATTCAGACACAACCCCGATAATATATTAAATGATCAGCTGTCATTTCAGTCCAACGACTTGTATGATACAGCCCTCGATTATCAAGATAGAACTGGTCAATAACCACCGGTCAAAGTAAGCTGTTCCGTTTAGTTTATCGTAGACAACGGGATGGTGTACAACAACCAACTTAAACCGTTTGGCGCTATTTGTGTTCATATGACGACCTGAAAAGTGATAATAAATACTTGAAAATGAGATTACGATCCCAAAACGTGTCGTAAATAGGACAGCACAACGAAGTCACACGACAGACTATCAGGTAAAATACTTGTAGTAATTTCCTGAACTTATTTCCCTTTTTTATAAGGGTGGGAATTTTATTCTGAAATAGGAGTGAAAAAGAAGTTTTTAAAATTGTATAACTTTAAATTTCAAAATAAATTGTGAATTTAAGGTGAAAAGCACAGTCGGGCAATCATTGTCTAAAAACCAGCCGATAGTATACTAGCAACTTCACAGCTTCAAGGAAGGTTAAACACATAGCTCAAAACAGATATGTATAGGCCTATATAACAACAGACTAGAAAGCATCAATGCATGGTTTTAAATAATAGTTTAGAGAAAATACAAACCTGTAACTGTTTACTTATAATTACAAGCAGTTTAGAGTACTTGGACAAAAAAAAACAGTATTTTATTCACTAAAAACAGACTGCAAATTTAAAACTAGTTTACAACATTGAAATAATTATATACAAGACCACCATTTCCACATAAACTATAACAAACTATGAAATATGTTTAACCGTTATAATACTTTTAGAACCAACAACATATCTTACACACGGTCGTAGCTATGATATAAATTAAGTACACAATTCTTATTGAGCATGACAAAACTAAAATGAAATCGCAACATTGTTATTTTCTAAAACATAAACGTTTAAGAAATGTTGCGCCACTGGCTTCTTGGAAAGCGAAAGTTGGTAAATATTGCCTTACTTTTATAATACATTAAATTTATCTTGAATAGACCTATATTTGAGTGGTTCAAAATCATAAATATATTTAAGGACAAACTGATCGGGACATGAGAACACTGCACGATCTAATAATATGAATGGAAAGGAGGGCGAGGTGGCAAAGTAAAGTTTATCCTGGTTTCAGAGTAAACCTAAATGTACAGTAGAATGTTGATTATCTGAGGTAATTGGGACCAGGCAGACCTTGGATAATACTGTAGGCAATGAGAAAACCATTGTGATGCGAGTTCCCGCATCATTTACAACGTTATAGGCTAATTTTGAGCCATACTTACTTCAAAATCAATTTTATTTAGCTTCAAATAATATAGTTTTAAACAAACAAAGGTTTGATAATTTACTCAAATGAAAGAAATTGGATACTGTAAGCTACTGTAGTAAATCACAAAAATAATGCCTCTGTAGTTTTTTCATTGATTGTCTAGCCTCTTCTTTATTTGAATACCACTGAGTACCCACTTTTCAATTTCCGATCTATTTCGTCTCCAATCCCCCGACAGTTACTTCCTCAACACCTAAATCACTTGCCATTTTTCTTATTGAATCAACGCCATCTAATAGGTTAATTGCTTCTCATTTTTTAATTAAAGAAAAAACAACACTCTTTCGTTTTCCACTCATAATGACACTTTCATTCACAATGTTTAACACCGACACCGACTAAAAACAAACTACAATAGCGGGGGGGGGGGGGGAAACAACTCGTGGGAAAGGATGGCGAGTTCTAAATACGATGCCGCACGGAGTGGAGTATAAACAGACCGCTTCGTCATCCACTATACTACCCGTCAGCTAAATGTCACGATACCATTGCGTTGGGTAAGGAGCGGAAATGTTTTCAGGATGTATGAATCAAGGAGTTTTGTTTTCTTTCTGTTCTAACACAAAAGTTTGTATTATACATTTACTTATTGAAAAATGCTATGAATTCTTTATCAAAATCAATCCAGTTAACTTACATTTATTTGTAAGTTAGAAGAATTGATTTTGATAAGTTTTTTTTGTTTAAATTTGCATTGGTCAATACGGAAATTTTGATAACCGAGGTTCTACTGTGAACTGAATTTTCTTCATATAAACTTTAAATAAAGGTAAATACTGAACCACAAACACAATAACTTAGAGGGACGTTACATTACTAAAACTAAAAAAGTGATTACCCAGTCAAGTATTCCACCAATGAATCCAATCAAGTGGCAAAAAGAAACTATTAGATGCGAAATTGCTAATATAAAAAGTTATAATTACTTAAAAAATGTTTAGCCAAAACCCTTTTTTCTCCAAAAAGATAATATTTCAAAGTAAAGAAGGTCCATAAATTTATAACTTTGACACTTTCCAACAAGTCCAACGGGTCAGTTATCTTCACACACCCTGTATATATTTATAAAATTAATTTAATATTAGCAGCTGCATAATATAATACAGTACATATGAACACAAGGGAAAGTGTATTTAACTTAAGAAAACATTTGTTCGATGAGCCTAAATAAATTTAACCTTATTATTGTACGTTGTATACTTTTATAAAATAATACTTATAACGGCTGTATTACATAAAATAAAATAATCTATATTATATCTTGTCACGTTGGCACCATTTACAAAATAGCGCTCTATGTATACAATTACAGAATGGTCACAGCCAATATTTTTTCCTCATACATTTCCTGGAATCCTCTTACAGATAAAACAAAAACTGAGTATTCGGTTGAATAAATGTTAACATAGTATGCAGTGGATAGTCGTGGGCTATGTTTAAGTTGGCAAACCTTTTATAAGGGTTAACGGCTGATGTTTGTAAAGAAAAGTGAATCAAAGGAATCGAATTAGAGGCTATAATAGGCATAGGAGATATTAATGCTAACCGATTTATTAATAGTAACTTAAATGTGCCTTGTACAATTTCTAAAGCTTACTATGTACCCGAAGTTATCTAAATCAATTCATGCCGCGCAAGAAAGCACAAGGAAATGACTCAAATTCGTAATAACCGTTAGACAGACTTGTTTTGAGAAGAAGATATGGACACTATTGGAATTGTCAAAATTTGAACTTTCTACCACGGTCTTCCAATCATTCGTCACTCTTACAGTTTCTTAGATATGAAGTTTTCTGAAAACACATTTTGCAATCGCTAATGATTTTTATATCGATTTGGAGTGCAAGTTCTATATATTTTTCATTTTATATAAGGAAAACCTGGTTTAGTGTTCCGAGGCTCTTCGGGTATTTCCGTGAAAAACGTACAAATTTAGTGAAACAAAGTGAAATAAGTTTATAGAATAATGCTATTTAAAATGTTCACGTATGCAGTTCAATTCTATAATTTATTCTCTACAATTTGTTATAATAAATTTTGTTCTTGGGTAAAGCATATATTCGAAAATTTCTATTCAAAATGGCTGCTCGTGAAATAGTCTAAAAAGTCGTTTTCAAGCACTGAATTCAAAAAATGATTCTATACCTCTCCCCCGGGATAGGAGAAAGCCCTCCTTCAAAACCGGCTGGATCCGCCCATGTCAGTAGGCCTATCTAAAATGGAAAGTAAGGAATTAAAAAGTAACTTTTGAAAAATAATAGAATAAAAGCATTCTTAAATAGTGAATTGATAATGGCTGGTCAAAAGAAATGGTAATTACATACTGATGAAATGGAAATTGACCATTTATTTATCAATTATACACGTATAAGCCTAAAGTCAAAGTAATGCTGAAGAAAGCGAAAATTTAGTTAATTTGTGGCATAGGCGAATAGGACATTTAGAATTTAATAATGTAAAGCCTTTGTGTAAGAATGATCTTGTTATAATGTTTAAGTTGGCATACCTGTGAATGTTAAATTAGTTGAGTAAGTAAGAGCTGGAGAAATTATTTCTTCATTTTAAGTTGTAAACAAAACAGATATAAGGTATTAAAATAATTTCAAATCTATATTGTGTATTTTGCATGAGACTATACAGATAATCAAAAACTTCAAAATCAGTTCGATTGAATAAAATTTGAATTATTCTTAATTATTATTTATGCAGAAATTAAATTTCCTCATTTAGTTTACGAAAATATAAAACAATTCGATAACAATCGATCAACAACTTAAAAGTATAATTATTTCTATACAGCTGTGGCCAAATTGTATTTGTTTATTTTTTAAACTAAATTAACAAAACCACTATTAATTACATCAACATATATTTTGAGTTAACTCTAAAACTGGCAATAGGCGATAATCAATGTTTAATTTTGTTGACTATCAATAGTTAAGCATCATCTTGCTCTATCATTATTTGCACCATTTGTTTGTTATATTAGTGTACAACAAATAAATGAAAAAAATCTTGCATCATTGAAATGCTGAGTTCTTAGCTCTATATTTTGACTTAATGTACGATCGTTAGACGAGGCTTCGTTAGTCTTAAGTAAGACAGAACAGCTCATTGCATTAAACAGAATTTATATTTCAACAGCGAATCAGAGAGCTCTATTAATTTAAACCCAATTAATTTATTCGCATTTCTGCGGCTCAACAGTGTACACCCAGCTTCGACGTTCTCAAGTAAATTTCTGCCGGTTTTAAACAAACGGATAAAAAAAATTATTCCTGGCATACACGTTTTGAAAGGAGATGACATTTTAAAATAATCGGAAAAGATTATGTATTTCAGCCAATTAAATTTGTCCCCGAGGTTGCCAATTGTAATCTGAGAAATTTCTTTAAATATTCAGGAGTTTTTCCGCTATTGTAGTCTGTCCCTTGTGTTATAGGTCTTTGTATTTTCTATGCACACCATGCTCAGTGAAATGTTTAGTTTTATATCAAACAAAAAATACGGTTATGTTTATGACGTAGTACAACCGGACATGTTTTTAAATAACTATTAGTTATTAAGACTTACCGTCAGTAATCCTTTGAAGTTTGACAATCAATTTGAAATATCACCTATGTATACACTAAACGTGTTTCGGGCCTTATTGTCCATCATCAGGTGATCAAAAACACTTCATTAAAAAACATTCAACATAAAATAACAGTTATAAACACTCTCGCATAACAAAACATTTAAACGTTCACATTATGTTTCTAGGAATGCTACTCGGTTACCGAGCGTTGATCACCTGACAATGGACGATAAGGTCCGAAACACGTTTAGTGTACATATGTGATATTTTAAGTTGAAGGTGAAACTTTAAAGGATTGCTTAGTAACTAATAGTTAAAAAAACAGCACAAGTTTTCAATAAATTAGGTACAGGTGTTTCAAAATTATTCGTCTAATAGTACAGCTAGAAAATATAAATAATAACCCAAAGAATAATACACAACAAGACGCCAAATTATATTCATGATTAAATTGGGCGATTAAAATTCGCACTGCAATATGGTTCAAATTGCGTTGCCATTTTTGGAAGTAATTATCGCCAGTTCTAGAGGTGAGCAAAAGAATACGACAATTTTTAAAAGCCAATGACAACAAACAAGTGTTTTTTTCAAAGGAATGAGTGACCATAAAAAAACGCATTCAACTTTGAAAAAAGTATAAAAATGTACACAACACAATTTGTTTAACAAGAAATGCTTAAACATAATTACACATATTGCTACTGTTTGTACAGAAAAACTAAATGCGATGCCTTCCGAGGGCTTACGTACCAAATTAATTACAAATACATTAACTAAAAATTCTCTTATTCGTTCTATTTAAATAAACAAACAATTGCGTAGTAGGCTATTAACAAACGTTTAAACTACTGTATTTATGTCGGTGTAGGGACCAATAATGACATTCATTCCTAAGTGGATATTAAGACAAACTTTTTTCTCAGTCAAAAGCCAACAACTTTTTTTAATATATTTAAGTACATTTTATTTCAGCCGTTCTGTTTGACTTTTCAACCTTACTTGTAACAGTGACAAACTCAAAGATTACAAACCCTTATTTACATCCATTGTTTTTGTCCATATCCTTAAAGATATCATACAGTTTAAAAAAAAAATGTTATAAGAAAAGTATATGGGTATAAGTAAACAACTTTCCTGATTCGTTTTATAGCAAAAAATAAATCTGATGTTTTATTTTATAGTTCCTATTGGAACAAAGTTCCTTAACGCGGGTTGCGGTAGGAGTTAACAAATGTAAAATGTAATATATAACGAAAAAAATTGTTATTAATTTAATTGCTATGGTAATGAAAAATATAAAACATGAGTAACGAAAAATCATCATTAAATTGGTTGCTATGGCAATAAGTTCAAGAAACATGTGTTTTGTTTCATCGATTTAAATTAAGAGACGATCGGTTCCGTCCGGCTTAGTTCAGATATTATCGTCAAGCGCTGAAATACATTCAATAAACATAAAATGTTGGTTCATCAATCTAGGCCTAACCTAAAATTATTGTGGGTATATTTAATTTATTTTACCTGCCTTAACGGCAAAATTCATACAATAATTTTAAGTTAGGCCTACAAAGTAATTTTAACCTAATATTATTGCGTGTATGTTGCCGTTAAGAACAGGTAAAATAAATTAAACATACATTAATAATGTGTGTAGAAGCTATTTATATATTCTGATTTCTTACAGTACAGGGCATATTTAAATATTTACTGAAATTTTCTTTATAATAGAGCAGTTACGTTTTTATATGCATATAAAAAAAGATATATATATATATATATAAATACTGCACTCTTTTGATAGGATTTATCGAAATTATATACACCTATTTTTCAGGAAGCACTTTAAATTTTACACGAGGATATCATCAAATGTATGTTAATCTAAGATTCATTTTCTTTTGGTATCCAAGTCAACGTACAATTAATGTTAATCATTTTTACATTTTTGTTTACGTTGAACAATATTACGAAAATAGGACATCAACATTAATAGAGTTGGTTGGTTCCTAGAACAAATTTGGTATGTTTTGGGCGTACAATGAGAAGATTATTTTTCCAATGAACTTACACTAAATCATGAGCTATTTTAATTCACAAAGAAGTAATGTTTCTATATAATCACGTATGTCCGAGTTATCGGACTAAAATGGAATGAAGTAATAAGCGAAGCGATTGTTGTAAAAGTATTAAAAAATATAATATTGTTGAGTAATTTACACAGGCCTAAACTTGTCTGTCTTTGTGTTGCGTGCATAAGAATTTTAAATAGCAACAACAAAAATGTATGTATTTCATATTAAACTGGGAGGGGGGAATAAGCGATTTTGTAAGGCTGTTTGTGGATACCAGAACAGTAATTTGATATGTAATGTTACATTATAGGAACGAAGTATCTTAAAGGGGGTTGCGGTAGAAGTTAACAAATAGAAAATGTAACGCGTAACAAAAAAGTGTTATTAATTGGTTGCTATGGCCATGACAAATATAAAATACGAGTAACGAAAAAACGCTATCAAATTGGTTGCTATGGCAATGAATGTAAATACATTCAAGAAACATGTGTTTTGGTTTATCAATTTAAATTAAGAGACAATCGGTTCCGTCTGGTGTAGTTCAGATATTATCGTCAATATTTAATTTATTTTACCTGCCTTAAAAGGCAATATATGTACAGTAATTTTAGGTTAGGCCTAGAATGTAATTTTAAGTCTAGCCCTAATCTAAAATTATTGTATGTATGTTACTGTTAAAACACACAATAATTTTAGGTTAGGCCTAGACTGATGAACCGACATTTTATGTTTATTGAATGTATTTACAATAAATGGACATTTAACTGTGTTTACCACCTTAGCTTTGATGTTATAATTAATTCTAAACCTTTATTATAATAACATTAAATGTATTGGAAACAGTAAATATTTGTACAAAAAACAATCTAATAATAAACGGCAATTGAAATATTAAAATTATGTGTGCATGTTGCCGTTAAGGATGGTAAAAGAATTGAAGAAAAGGTGTGACATCACGGGGGTCCCACATCTGCACACATTTACTTTTATTTATATTTGAAGCTCCACTAATTCCAAAATAATGAAATTATTATTAACTTTTATTTTTGTGCACACATTAAGCCGAATTCATATTTACTTGCTATCTGCTTACTTTTTTATTTTTTGAGGTTATTGTTCACATTATCTAAAAGCTTTGATATTTTATATCTGTATTATTATCTAAACAGCTGTTATTGAAAAACTTCTTTAGGAATGTTTCTGATTTCCATTTATTAAAATTGTATATCTTTTAAATTCTACCTTCCCTCACACTTATTTTAGCAGCTTTAATGCAAACAGACTGTCTGAAATGTAATAATATTTTTACATCCGTAAAGGATACTTTTTACGAAATAAAATACCTAAGTAACCTTGGCCTATTTAAAAAAAAAACATATATTATACAGTATATAAATCACTTGGAGTTGATAACATGTTTGTTTGGTCAAACAATAAAATTTGACGGTAAGACGTTAAGTACCATACTAAAAACAGTTTGACATTAATGAAACGTAACTAACAGTTAAAAACGAAGGAATACTATTTTATTTGTAAAAGTTTTAAAAATATCAATACTAGTAACACAAAGTAAGCATATATCCGATCGATCGCCGTTTTAAAACTTTACAAATCTCACTCTTTTTATCTTACGCACTAAATAACAGTCTATGTACCCTATAGAATTTCCTACTTCACATTTGCACTTCGAAAGCCTTGACGGGCGTAGCCGTGTTGCTAGACAGGAACGGGTTCGTACTCTTCCCACTCGGTTGTCCGTTACGCGAAGCGATCGCAGCCCATTCGGCGTCAAAAGGATCCGTCGTTCCGTTAGCGTTGTGGTGCGAATAATACGTTTCCGCTGAACCTAACGAGTGCGCTCGTAGATGGTGCGAAAGTAAAGGCGCTCTGCGAGCCGGTGTCGGAGAGTTCCCCGCTAGCGTGACCGCAGCAACTTTGCCTAACCATTGCTCGGGTCGCGGTAAGTTGCGCACGGCGGGTAGCGGAGAAGCCGGTAGAGGAGGAGTAGCGGGCGGAGTAGGCGGTGCGAGGGGAGCAGCGGGCGACGACCATAGACTTTCTCCACCGCTACCGACACCGTTGTTGTTGTTGTTGATGTTGTGGTATTTCATCGAATCGATTCTGGCGATGAAACTTTCACTGTTCAACGTTGAATTTGTTTTATTTTCTGAAAAAAAAGTGACATATTGGTCTCATTCTATTTGATTATGCAAGTGAATTGACAATGATATGTAAACCTAGATATTTTACATGCTATATAAATACCTGCAACTAACACTATTGGGTTTCAACCGAATCTACATTTCACATTATATTTCAAACACTACACAGGACAAAGTAAAGAAAGAGAAAGTAAAATGCATCTACTGAATAGTCCGACTGTTGAATGTATTCTGACAATAAATAAACATTCTGCCAAGCTGTATGGTGTGAAACCATCAGATTATTTCTTCGAATGCAGGACCAATATGAAGAGAGTTCTTTAAGTGGAAGCAAGATCTACGAATCGATTGATCGCTTTAAAAGTAGTAGGATTTCTGTGTGTGATGAATGGCGGCCTGGTAGGCCTTCCACTTCAAAGACTAGTGACAATATTGAAGCGGTTACACAAATGATTCTCGATAATCGACGAATTACAGTTGATGAAACTGCAATTGAGTTAAATGTAAGTCATGGCTCAGCATATTCTATCATCCACAATTCTTTAAACTTTTGAAAAGTCCATGAAAAATGACCAGCATGAACAAAGACAATCGTTTGAAAATTTCCCAGAAGCATTTGGAACATTATGAAGAAGTGTAACATACGCAGTTCTTCGAATTCGTATAAATTAAAATAGTATTATTATTATTATTTTTATTGTTTGTAATCAATGGTTATCACAAAGAAAATAAATCAACTAAAATAATATTTAAAAACAAAGCAGACAGTTAATTTAGAAACAAATTACATTTGTATAGCAGACAGCTTTTAAATTTAAAGTAGGATTGTAAAATTTAGATGAAATTATAAAAACATTATTAAGAATTTAAAAAGTTCGCGGGTGGAAACTAATAGGAAGTACATTTGGGGCACACATCATTATACTAAACGTTCTAAAGTCCGAGAACAGTATGGAAGAAATAGAAGCGGAAGTAGCTATGTTCTTGCGCTTAAAAAGCACATGGCTTTATAGTCAGTCACCTTCACAAGGCTCAAAGCAGTGCTAAAACATCAAGTTGTATTATTTACTTGGATTTGATTAACAGCAATAAGCCAGTGATTTTGCTTTAGTAAACCAAATGGACTTATTTAAACAATTAAGATACTCTTATTCTTAATCACTTGATTTTATCAGTTTATTCTTGGTTTAACCCAAAATTTGAGCTTCAACTGTAGTATTTGCTAGAATAAAACAATAACCTCTACTTAACAAGGAATTATGTTACAAAATTTGTACCTTGGATCACCTTTGGATACGTCCCGAAAATATTTAGAATTGACAGTTAGATGCTCATAATATTATGACCTCAACAACAACAAGGCAGGCACTGTTAGACCAGGCAAAATAGACCAAATTCCACCGAAATAACTTAAATTTGAGATACAGCAGGGATCGACGTGGGGTTTTCTGCATTGTGTTCAGAAATGGATCAGGAAACAGTCTACATATGACGATTGACAACTAGGACAGAATTGGATCAGAGCTGCATAAAATGCATCTAAAAGTGCATCAATTTTAAAAAATATCTACAAATTTATAAAAAGTGGTATAAACATTCTCATGGGTTTTTTAGGTCGCTGGATCCGAATCTGAAATCGAAAAACGTCCCTGATGCCCCGGGTGGCCTCTTTGGCCAAAATG
>JAGFPH010003383.1:88604-130755 GCA_018207615.1 Philaenus spumarius | reverse complement strand
CATGGGAGTTTTTTAAGTCACTGGTTCCAAATCTGACATCGAAAAACTTTGCCGATGCCCCGGACGGCCCCAAACTTTTATAGGCTATTGAGAAAATGACTCCGATATTGTTTCCTGGGGGTTTTTGACCGATGCCTGTTAGAGGCTCTACTAGGGGTTGGGGGCAGGGCGGTGAATTATAGAATGTACTTTTGTATGCATTTTCTACGGTAAACTTTCTTCTTTTAAATGACACCCTTGAAATGGCAATTGAATGACCTATTTTTAATTTTTAGCACAATAAAGGTGAAGAAAAAGCCCTCTTAAAAAAAAATGCTACATAATAAAGTTCAACTTTGTATTCAATCCCTCCCTACCAATTACTCGGGGCCCAGAATTTCAAATAGTCCTATTCACAAATACAAAGCATTCAAGAGTGAGAAAATTTTTATTTTTTACCCTCCAACCTTTGACCACATCAGCAACGGTTTTCCCTAGTAGAGCCGATTTTGTTTAGCTTCAAAAACATTTGTACATCTTCGTATAACATATAAACAGATTTGATTATTGATTTATTTATTATAATATTAATAACTTCTAAATCATTTGATCTATCAATATGAAATAAAAGCAATTCAAATATAATATTTTAATTTTTATATGTTAAATAATGTATATAAAAATACATAATTTTAACAAATAGGCCTAAAGTTTTATAAAAACATATTTAAATAATCCTTTTAATTGTACACATTTACCGAGTTAAAAATCCCATCAGCATAGTTAGGTCTACATAAATTTTGTTGTTTTTAAATAGTATTTTGTTTTAAATTATGTTTTTTCTGGTGTGTATCTAATTAAAACTAGAATCATAATCATATTGTGGGTGTCACTAATCATAATTATTCGCCTGTGAGACTACCAAGGATTAAAAAATCGAAAACATTTTTTCTTTGTTAATAGTTTTCATTTTTACATTGTTAAAATGTAGTAAGAGCAATAAACTAACATTTTGAGATGTTTTTGTGTCCTAAATTTTCTTTTAAGAGTATTTTACATCATTTCCCCCTAAAAGCTACACTAAAAACTTGAATTAAACAGTTTTAGTTTGAAGTATATGAATAACCAATTATTCTACCAAAGTTTAAATGCAAAATTATAAAAAATACATTTGTATTGTTAATAACAATGTAAACATGCATTGACACTAATCCTATCATCCATTTCATAGACTACGACATGAAAACAAGTAACTTCAAAAACAAGACCATTCCGCACTGAATTGCAGCAGGGCACTGACAGATGGCAAGGGGAAGGATTAGAATGGAGGTAGACGCAGAGAGGACAGAGTTATATAGAGTGAACACTGGGGACTCGACGGTGAGGCCGGCTGCCCGCTCAAGATAGCGACTACTCGGCATGGCCAGTGCCGAACGCTGTTCTCGTTCCAGTCTTGTTTACTCACTGCCGTGAACTCGTGGAGTGCAGAGGTTGTTTGCAGTTATCAAAAATTATAAATTAACAAAACTATTTGCAAAAATAATAAAAAAACCTCTACATAACATATATAGTTAACTAACAAAATCACTCTATGCAATAATAGTAGGCTAAACTGCGCGACATTTAAACTCGGTTAAAACGCTTTAAATAATTGATGATTGCTAAGTAAGTACTAACAGTAGGTGAAAATGGCTTTCAGATATGAAACAATAAATTCTTTGGCAACACATGACAGCAGATAATTTTTTCTCTGACCAAATAACAACATTTTACCTCGCATGTCGAAAATTTAATGTTTGTTTTGTTTTTGAATTAAATTTATGATTCAGAAAATCATTTTTCTCAATCGACATTGTTACGTTTTGGATATTTAAAGCACACTGTTGCAGAAAGGTTTGGTTATTCTAACTCGTTAAGCAGTGTCGATTGCTCACGCGAGTTAAGAGCAGCGATCTTGCCGAATTTTTGCGACTAATGGCGGCCTCTACCTGCCTCACTGACCCGCATATATTCAGTATAGAGAAAGCCACTCTATATAACTCTGTCCTTTCTGGGTAGACCATGCCTCCTACGTTCCAACATAGCAAACGACAAATTTCAGTGAACTTTCGCCATCTGTCGGACGAATGATTACGACTCTAGGGTTAATCTGACTGTAAATATTAATAGTGTAGGCCTGTATTACTTTTGTAAATCCATTTCAATTTCACATTATTTGTTTGCTTCAGACATGTCGTTTACTTGCTTACATTACGGTTTTAGTAAACTGCTCAAACTATTTATGACCTTTCAGTTAGCCTAGTTTAGACAGTTTTACATTCATTGATCGTATAAACAGTAAATAATAATAAACTAACTCACCGTTCACTTGAACATTGTTTGAAGGAAACAACTTCTTAGCTACTGGATTTGTTGTTGAATTAATCTGAAAATTATATAAAATTGTATTAAATTTTTTTGATTACTATGCGAGATTTAAACCTCAACGGGCTATAATTAAATTAAAAATATATTAACAACTAAGTTCACTTGTAAAAATGAGAGTGCTTAAATTTGACAATAACAAAAATGTGGTACAGTAAGTTATTACTTACAAATTAATTTTCCTGAATATCTTTGACACAAAACTACTTACAACGTCTTCAAACTCTAACTTTTGCAGAATGTAATGTTACTGGTCATAACAGCAAGTGATGCCAGTCAGTTTTGCACCATTGTAGGCCTATGGATGTTTTAAACAATCTTAATTTTTTAGATTTTCCAGGTAGTATTGGTGATCATCAGGGACAAATACGAGGGAAAGTCAAAAAGTAAAGGGAAATTTGGATTTCCCTTCGAAGCACATGTATGGCAGAACTGATTGTTTTGCTATAACTCATAACGTCTATCAGCTGTTCATTGAAAGTATTGTTTCATTGTTAGCTACTTGTGATCGTGTTTAAAAGACTGTGTGAAATGAGTTCTCCTTTGTCTGATTGCAACAAGAGAAAAATGCGAGCAGTGATACGTTACCTCAGTTCAGAAGGTGTGAAATAGGCAAAGACTATTCGTCGAATGCAGCAGCAATATGGAAAGAGTTGTTTAAGTGGAAGCAAGATCTACGAATCGATTGATCGCTTTAAAAGTGGTAGGATTTTTCTGTGTGATGAACAGCAGGCTGGTAGACCTTCTACTTCAAAGAATAATGACAATATTGAAGCGGTTAAACAAATGCCTCTTGATAATCGACGAATTACAGTTGATGAAATTGCAAATGAGTTAAAAAAAGTCATGGCTCAGCATATTCAATCATCCATGATTCTTTAACTTTTGAAAAGTCTGTGCGCACTGGGGTTCCACTACAATTGACCAGCACGCACAAAGACAATCGTTTGAAAATTTCCCAAAAGCATTTGGAACATTATGAAGAAGGAGACTTATCTCTTAACCGAATAACTTTTGATGAGACATGGGTCCATCATTTTTAACCAGAGAGCAAGCGCCAAAGTTTGGTGTGGAAACATCCTTCCTCTTCCACAGCAAAAAAGTTCAAAACTCAGATCTCTGCAGGAAAGATTATGATGTCGATATTCTGCGATATGGAAGGTTCGACTATAGTTGACTTCAAACCGAAGGTCAAACATTAAATAGCGACAGCTATTGTGAGCTACTGCGTTTACTGAAGCCAAAAATCAAATAAAAAAGATGTGGTATACTTTCAAAAGGTGTGATTTTGCTTCAGGATAACGCTTGACCCCATACAAACAAAAACAGCCCCTGTTCCTTCAAAATCTCGATTTTCAGCTGTTGGACCACCCTCCATATAGTCCAAACCTGGCTCCAAGTGATTTCATATTTTTAGCCCATTAAAAGAACAGTTGCGAGGGAATCATTATCGATCTGATGAAAAGGCCATTGAAGCGATGCAAAATTTGCTAAACACAAGATCAGAATCCTTCTTTCAGGAAGGAATTCAAATGCTTGTTAAAAGAAGGACTAAGTGCATAGAAGTATGGGGGGGGGATTATGTTGAAAAGTAGTGCAACTATTATTTATGTAAGTACAATAAATACATAGATTTTTTCAATTTCACTTATTGACTTACCTTTGTATATAGTCAATGCTGTTCTTACATTGGGGAAAGTTGATTGCAAACGTCCAAAGAAGAAGCTATTATCGATATAAATAATTTATTGTATTAAATTTTTGTTTTTTTTTCTGTTAAAGATAGCTTTTTGTGGCAAGGCCTTCCAAGGCCTTAAAAGCTTTCGGGTGCTAAAGCAATTGTTTTCTCTGCTTTATGGTTAATCTGACTCTGCCCGTTGAGTAAAAATGCTTATTGTAAGCCATATGAAATAAAAATTTGCAAAATATACTTCTTTTTAAACGTTTTCAGAATAGGTTTATAAGGTTCAATGGTTGTTTACCTGATTGGACTTTGAAGTAATGAAATCCTCGGAGTTGGACAGCAACGAAAGACCTTGCGACAGTTGTTGACACATTGCACTTACTGGGTCAGCTTTATCACTCTGTGGCGATGCCTCGGGAATAGGACTTACTGCTAGAAAACATTTCAAAAACATATAGTTAAATAATACATAATTAATTATTATTTTTTAAGAGGCTTAGGAAAGTGATTATAGGCTCCTAACTTTTTAACAACGCTAAAACAAGAAGCAATCAACTTTATTATTTGGATCATTTCTAATAAACTCCATAAATCTTTGGTCAGAATACTACAACAGTATTGTGAGTTTTTCTTGATAAAATTTAAAACCACATCATGTATATTTTGACTGAGTAGTACAAAGAAACAATATGAAAAGAAAGTATAATAAATTGTTATGACAATTAAAGCGAAAAATAAACTTTTTCCTTGGCCCAAAAAGCTTTAATGTCTGCAAGAATTTGAACAAATCTTTATCTTTCTCACAGGTAACCTAACCTGTTACACAAGATTTTATATAGTTTTAAAAATAAAATAATTTGTATTAATAATTTCTTCACAAACATAATAAAAAAAAGAAAGATAAACAACTAAGCAAAACAAATCGTACGAAATCTTCAAAAACAACAAAAACATTCCTTATTAGTAAATCAGCGGCCAACGGGGTGAAATTAACAAAATACAAAACACACAATAATATTCAGACTTAATATACTCTGCCTTTGTGGTGGAGCTCAGTTTTTGGATTCCATACAAAACCATATTTATTTGCAATTATATCTCCACAGAATCAGATATGTATATCTACAGCCCAAATGCATTATTCAATTACCCTAAGCAAGCAAATACACACAGTCGGTTAGAGAATACGTGAGAAAATCTACAGTGTCCGTGATTGGATGATCTTTGATGATGTTGGCATAATTGGATTTTACAGGACAATAATGTTGCCGCCAACAAATAGAAGCATATGAAACATGTTTGAGAGTTTTATTTTGTACATAAAAAGGCGTAGTTACTACTGATAAGCCCAGGACCAAATTTCAAAAACCAAAAAGAACAAATCATGTGCCTTGGACACCACCAGGGAGGGAGAGCTGAGCCGAGCCAAGACACAAGGGCCGGAAAAAGCGAAGAAGTAGTAAAAATTATTTTCTATATGTTAGAAGTTAAAATTTTTCAAAAAATAAAGCATTATTTCAACTATTTGTGCGATTTGGTTTTTAACGTCTTCAATTTTATTTGAATTTAATTTGATGTAATTTAAAAGCAGTAATCATATTAAATATGTCAACCCTGGAAAGGGTCATGTTAATTCGCCCGGATATTTTGCCGTTTTGTAAGCATTTTTTCAAAAATTCGCCAAATATAGTAGTTATACCAAAATTCAAAAGTGTAATAGCTTTTTTATAGAAACCTCCAAAGTTTAACATAAGTAAAGATCATAAGCATAGCCTACAAGAGATTTTTGAATTCGTTTGATCTTGAAAACCTTTCAAAATTGTAGTGTTAGGTGTTCATGGCTTAACCAAAGAAATTGTTATCCGAAAACGACTTCCCTCCTTAGTTCGGTTAACTGGGGTTTTACTGCACATATAAATGGCTTTTTTGAGCAATTTAGCCAATATTAGCTGTTTGTTCTAATTAACAGCTGATTTCAAACTTTGAAGCAACTATTTGTATTTCTAACTTTTAGGTTAGGTTTAAATCAAAGTGTAGACCTGAGCCTTGCTGATTCTTTTAACCTTATTATAACAGCAGTTATAAAATATACGAAATAATTTGATTTGAACATTTAACATTATTTACCATCTTAGCTTTGGGGTTATTATTAATCCTACACCTTTATTATAAAGAAAAAATAACATGATTATGTGTATAGAAGGTTCCAACGAGGTTGGCGTGTGGAGAACACAGGGGTTTCAACTAGTATATTATAAAAAGGATATTGAGAGAATCAATGTAAAGGGCTGTGAAGTAATATGTAAAATTTGGAAAACAAACAAAAAGGAGCTTAAAGCAGCTAAGCTTAAAGGTTGACTTAAAGTCACAGGTAAAAACAATTATAATCACTCATAACACTCATGCCTTATGTTGTTCCTACTGACTTTAGGTTCACACTGTATCAAACTAAAATGCAACACAAGACTTACAATATTCGATGACAGGTAGAGAAAGCAGGCGAAGTCGTTGTTTTGGATCTTCTGGATCGCCGTAAGTTAATTTGTGGTATTCTAAGTAAAAATCAAATGTTATTGTCATCGCTCGTACTTGGATAAAATAATTAATTATTAAACTACTATTTTTTTCCAAATTAATCTCTGTTAAACTGGAAATATTCGGCAGCACTAGTTTGTGTCGTGGTACAAAGCAATTTAAAATAATAATTACAAGGTCAACCATCTTAGTTAAGATATTTAAGGAGATTTGATGTGCCTAGACATTCAACAATCTAATTGAAAGTTTGTCAGACTAATATAAAAACTTACCTACCCTAAAAGAATTGTACAACTAACTGCTTATTTATAACTTTGTAACTGTAGGCCTACAGTCTAGCTTTGTTTTTATAAACTTTCTGTATTTTTACTGCGTGTTTCTTAAAGGACGCCAAACACCTTAATAGGAGGGGGTTCCTTACATAAAAATAAATAAAAAAGTTCTTATATAAACATGTGCCCTAAAACGCTTTGTTTTCAAACAATCCGCCATTTTGTATTTTACAAAAAAAAAAAAACATAGCTGTGGAAGTAGATAAGGTAATCGAGTTCAGATTTGGAACCACATCTTATTATGTAATGTTTTAAAAGAGCACAAAACACAAAGACTGTAGTTTTATTATTTTCAAAATGGCGGCCGTTTAAAATTTTTACTATGTAATATATGTGAGTTTCAGGGTTTTAATTAAGTAAACAGAGGTATAACGTAAAGGGAGTAGCAATGTAAATTTTGGATGATTTAGCCTATTTTAAAGACCACATTTTTATAAAAAATAATAAACATAGAAATTCAAAGGGGGAATGCAGACAAGTTTAATTTCATAATATTTCAATCATAAAAAAGCATTTATAAAGTAACAAATCAAGAGTAAAAGATATAAAGAACTTAGATATGTTTTTAGAAATAAAGGAGATACCGGTACGTCATAATAAGATAGCCTCTACAACGGGTGTACTGTGGATAAAACAGACTTTAGCCTCGGAACGGGTGCGAAAGAAACCAGCTACATGCAGTTTACAATTACAAAGACAAGCATGATTGGTTGAAGCAGATCACGTGAAATGACGTCATCGTGTGCATGAGGTGGCCGACCGAAGCCATGCCTTTCACTTACTTGCTGCTGAGAAGTCCTAGTGAATAGACCTGTTTGTCGATGTGGTGGTGAAAAGTTTCACAAGTAAAGTTTTTGCGGTATTTAAAGACTAAATACCATTGAGTTATGTTTAAACGGTAGTAAAGACAGTGCCGTGAAGTAAAAATGTTGAATAGAGAAAATCGTATGATGCAAAACAGAGAAATTTGACTTTGCAATTTTCAGAGGTGCGTGCCGGCTTATAATGAGTTAATGGCGGACAGGCGGGAGTGAAAACCACGTGAAAAAATGTATCCGATGTAAACTATATCTTAAGAACAAAGTGAAATAAATTCAGTGAGGCTAACGTTCTACGAACAACATTCTTTAAAGGGGAAAATTTAAATAAGGGATAGAATTAATATAAAATCTTTTCAATGTGTAGTAAGTTTTTCTTTGTTAGAGTGCACTATAAAACAAACATACGTAAGTAAAAGATATCATTATAATTAAGTCTGCATTTCAGAATTATAATATTTTAAATTGTTGTATGTTCAAATTTAGTAATATTAATAATTGGAATGAATGTTTGAGTGTTTGAAAATTACTGAGATTAGCCATGGTTTGCCAATTCTATTTGATTTATTATGTGTGTTTGAGATTTAAAATGGGGCATTAAAAAACTTAATGCCAACTATTATGTTTCGTTAATTTGAGTCCTTTCCCTTCCTTGAAGTACTTCATGGTAAAATGAACCTTGTTAGAAAAATAGAGTCAGTGTAGCATTAAGAGAAACAAAATGGCGTCAGTTGGAGCCGCAGCGGCAAATCTTGGAAGCAGGGTCTCTGTGAGTAGAACACAGATTCCGTGTTTCTAAGACCAGTCGCCCCGTAGTTACCAACTGTACGCACAGATGTATAGACCAATCTGCGTAACAGAGATTTGGTAGTCAGCTGTGACAACCACAGATCTGACTATAACATAACCTATTTTCAATTTTGGGGTTATGTTTGATTGTTTTTGTTGTGGTTAAGGGAATATTATTTTGTATAGTTGAATTGGTAATTACATAAATAAAGTAAAGTATATAAATTGAAAATATGAGACTACAAGTAATTGTTACGCAGCAAAAGGTTATTTTTTTTTTATTAAATTAACTTAGAAAAAACTTGTCAAAATTTGATTTTTTTTATTTTTTTATTAATGAAATTTTGTTTGTAAACGGCTGGCGAGCGACAGCACGTTACAATTATTGAATATCTCAAAAACTATTAATTCCATGAAAAATTTACGAATGACAAAAAGTTTCTTCTTTAATTACAAATAAATTGATTTTTTTATTTTGTCTGAAAGTCAAAGGGTAATAGCGTTATGTACAAAAATCTGGAAACATCATTTCTTGGTAGTTGTCTACTAGATGTAAAATTATATTAGCATTTAAGTGTTAGAGGCTGATTTTAAACTTGATTATAAACTTGATTGAAAATA
The DNA here is from genome assembly GCA_018207615.1 of Philaenus spumarius. Taxonomy (NCBI): domain Eukaryota; kingdom Metazoa; phylum Arthropoda; class Insecta; order Hemiptera; family Aphrophoridae; genus Philaenus; species Philaenus spumarius. Next base: position 121,573 of record JAGFPH010003383.1, on the reverse strand, counting down.
TTGCAAAATCAAGAGAACAAGATGGCTACTGATACAACAATAAATCAGACGCCGCACTGACAAATATCATTTCATATATTTTATTTCGATTGCTTCAATATCGCTTTTGGGTTTCTATTGCCTTGATGTAATTGTCACGCAATATTCAAAATGTTCTATTCAAAAAGAACATTTACCAGAACAACAATAGAACAATTACCAGAACAATTACCAGAACGACAACTATAACAATAACCACAACTTCAAAGTTATGGTGATGATGAATTTTGGTATTAACTAGCTGGTTATTTGCAATAATTTATACATTCAAAGTGTATTGTAAATTATAAATATTTCACTTATATAATAATTATGCCATGCGAATTTGTAACATTAATATGTTCCAAAATTGTGCGTACATTTCTAGTTAAATTAACATTTAGTGCTACTCTATTTCCTACGCACCCGGTGTTTTAAGATGTATTAACGCAGGTTGCCGATGGTCGTTGGAACCTTCTAAGCTCATAGATCTAGTTCTTTCAATGTTGGACGGAAGGTCTCCGATACGCAGAGACAGTTGACGCTTGAACGGTGAAGCTTGATTGAGTTGAGTGAAACCCCGGAATGATCCTTGTCGTTGAAGCATAGACACTGTAGCGTGAGGCCGTTCGATAGCATGAGGATTGCTGATTGGCTTGGAAGAAACTGCCGGAACTGGTGCCACTGTAGCGACCGGCACTTCTGAAAATATCAGGCATAAATATACATAATTGTTGTACGACTAACTATGATTAATGTTGTAAGAAATAATTTGTTAATATACTATTTTGACTCTCTTAATAAAGTGGCCCACGTTAGGAAGTCAATTTATAATATTACTAGATGTTCAGCATTGCTTACCTTAACAAGTCTATTAATTTTCTCTGAATGCCTCACCTATGAAGCTAAATGTATTACAAAATATTGAATTTTAATAAATAGGCTGACTCTTTTTATATTGTAGGCTAATGTAAGTTTTTTTTTTTTAAACCAAAATCTTAAATTATTTTTCTTATACAATAAAATACAATTTCATTTTGTTTCTCTCAAGACAGTATTTTTTTTACAATGACATTAATGTATTTATTAGAACAAAATCATTTTTATCTGGCCAAAAATGCAGTGCAAGAGCAATGATGAGAGTGCAATATAAAAGAGACTAATAACTCACAATTAACTATATCTCTAATAAATAGCAGTATGAAACCAAATGTAAAAACTTCAGGAAACTTTCTGTTTTAATAACTTAATTTTGAAGTATTTAACACAAAAAATAATTTTAAACTGTCTAAGTATATTTGCCAATGATTACAGCTAGTGCCAAACTCACCAGACGCACCAGTTTTTGTAGTTTCCTGTGTTTTATCCTGTAACCTTTCTGTAAGAGTGGGTTGTCTGAAACTACCAGTCCGTGTGAACGTAGAATTACTTGTGTCAAAGTTCATCGTAACACCACATTCCTTGTCACGACGTTGTTTTCTTTCAAGACAGGCCGCAAACGCACAACCTACAGCATGGCTTAACCTCTCCCCCTGGAAACACATTCCATAAAATATTACAATACTAGATGTCAATATTTACAAGCAGAAAAAAAATAATCAGAAAAAACATTAACATAGTAGAGAGTTTTACAGTAAGTCAAGGAGAAGGTCAAGGGATGGTCTTTCTAGCTAGAAGACAGTTTCTAGATTTACAGATCTTTAGAGAGTCTATGCCAAAAAGATAAACTTGGGTTCTCCGAAGCTTGACATCGCTTTGGTCGCTTCACTTTGCATGCAAGCTGAGTACCTACACCCAGGCCTGCAGAATATGTCCGAACGCTCGAACGAGGTTCGGGGGAAATTGGGACTGAGCTGGGGAAATTAAGGAAAATATATTATTTTGGGGGAAAATAGATAAGAAATGAATGGCAACAAAGGTCGGCCTAATCGGTTTGTACGATACATATACATACACACCAACACTTACACATACACACAAAGTGTGTTATGTCTGCTCTTTGCTGCAAATAGGGTTCCTATTTAATTTTCACCACACAAAATATCGTACGGTCGAGCCGCCGATATCTTCATCGCACAAAATATCGTACGACCGAGCCTCCGATACGATATTTTTGTGCCGATTGATGAATGGCAGTTTCCTGATTGTTGACTGGCGTTCAAATACTTTCGTTAGGTATTAAATAATTATTATGATACCGGTATGCAAATTTTGATTAGTTTCATACAAATGATATTATTCAAGCGATACGAATTAAAACATATTAAACCAAACTATACAATGATACTTAATGCATAGGTATTACTGATGTTTTTCTTCTTCTTTTTTTACCGAAATTAGTCTTTATCAGTAAAATGCGTACAATGTGATGACTCATTTATTTCCTTTTTCATTGCGTAGATGGGGGTGGAGGGATGGGCATTCCTGTAATCTGTTGTATCTCCTATCTTTCGTTTTGAGTGTTCGACCCCGTCAGTTTAAGCAGCAAGTGGTCTTGGTGGTTGTTTATTACTTTGATGTTTAAATGTAAATAGTGATTTTTTCCATCACAATTGTTTATTATTGTGATGTTTAAGAGGCTATGTAGTGAACCATCGGAGGGTTATTAAGTATTATATTTATAGTGTTTCGTAATATTTTCCGTAGTGACTGTGGTAGGTAGTTCGGTAATTGAATTGGAACTAATTAAACATAACATTTAACCTTTCCTACATAACTTAACATAACTTAAGTATTAGGCCTACTTTTGGACCATCTGACGATATTTGACCGTAGATATTTAATTTCGCCGTAGTTAATTAAGTAAAAATAATGCTATTATTATTTTTTTGAAGATTTATATTGGAATTTATAGTGAATATAATAATGATTATTAAAACATAATATCAATAAATATGTTAAAATTGATAAACAAACTGTGATAAAGTCCGGCGCCTCTGTAGCGAATACCGATAAATTTTGGGGAAATTTTTACTGAAAAAATGTGTTCAGGGGAAATTTCTTGATCTAAAACATTTTCTGCACTCCTGCCTACTCCTACTGCTGTAGACGAAGCAGATGATAAGTAACAGAGACTATTTTAAGAATTCGTCCGTGTTTACGTTTGTTTGTGCTTATTTAAAATGCCTCATACGGTTGAAAATCCTACCGATTGTGAAAGACGCAATTTAATACATTTTCTTAATGCAAGACGTGATTCATGAAGTGTAAGCAGAAAGTAGTATGTATAGATAGATAATAGTGTTTATTAGGGCGAAGTTAGGACCATCAGGAACACTTAACCCAGATACATTTACAAATTTGTATAGATATTGACACTCTTACGCCTAAAATAAATCAAAAAATACGCAACAAAAACAAAAACTAAGAAAAATTAACGTACAAATTTAAAAAGAAAAATACTAAATTAATAATACAGTTTCATAAACTTCACAAAAAAATATAGCCCAATTGAAACACATTGATTGAAGTACAAGAATAAACTACTTATAAACAACATTCACGCTCACATTCATACATTAAGAAATGTAGATAAGAAAATTAAACAAATTCCCATTCCTACCCATCCCGAGGATATGATAAGAAAGAAAATGGATTAGAGCATTTAAAGGTGACCAGACTAATGTTCATAATGTGGAGATTATTGGCAACCGTCTGTAACTACTAAACACCTGGTGCAGAAGATTAATTCAAAACTTTGAGACTGAAAAGTCAATGCAAAACAAAAGTGTGGCAGGCTTAGGGTTGTTTTGCTGCGTGACTGTCCTCACCCATGACCGCGTCGCATAATATAGCTGGGAACAATTTTATCATCCTTCATAGCCTTAATCTAGCATCCACAGACCATCACTTTTTCCTTTAGTTGGAAAAACATCTAGGCAATTAGCACCACTATGATGATGATGGCTAAAACAGATGTGCTGCTATTTGTCAAATCAGGAGTCAGATTTCTTTGAGGATGGAATTCACAAGCTCTCTATTTGATAAGATTGGTTTATTATTTGTGGTAATTATGTTTAAAAGTATATTGAGGTAAAAAGTTTTCATGAAAAAAATAAAAGTAAAAAATCAAATACTGTTCTTATACTCCAATACATCCTTATTTAAATTATAGGTTTGATTTGTGGGGAAATTATAGTAAACGGCACTTACAAAAAGTACGGTATTCTCTTTACAAAAGAAATCTGTAAGAGCTGTTTTAAAACTGAAACCTGGAGAGACTTGCAGAGAAGCTTTTAAGTATTTAAATATCCTAACATTCCCCAGCTTATAAATTTTGGAGGTAATATTATGCTGTAGATTTAAGAGTCAAACGGCTAACAACGGTGATTTTCATAATCACCACACAAGAAAAATTGGTGATTTCATTTGTGAAAATCATAGATTGAATACCTTCAGAAGGCTCCCTGCTCAGGCTGGTATTCCGCTATTTAACAGACTTAAAGAGTCTTTGAAGCAGATATCTGATCTTAAAAGTTTTAAATCAGGGCTGAAAATGTTTTTACTCCGGAAGGCTGAGTTTATGGTGTATCGTTTATTATGAGTTTTATTTTGTCATGTGTGTTATTTGGTATCCTATATATTAAAACACAAAATTAAAAATCTTCCGAAAGAATGTGCGAGACTTCCACTGGACCGATTTACAAGGGTAGGGTCAAATGAAAGGGAATTACCCCTACATTTGCACATTTTACCATAGATTTTGGTATTTACAAAACAAGATTAAAAGTTTTCTTATGGCAATTTAACATGGGGACCATGGGGTACAATTTTAAATTTGCACTTCTTTGAAGAGTTCATTTGAGGGTTCCACTGAACCGTTTTAAATGAAAGATCCATCGTTCTATATCTGCACAAACTTACTTTTTTTTAAATAATGTCAATTAGAATGTAATAAAAGAACGGTTTTTAAAGTATTTTATCATCATTTTAAATTTCCCTAACCAGCTGATCATTAAAACACGTGATTGTGCATCTAAGAACAGACAATTGTAGCAAAAGGAATCAGATGGCTTAGAGAAAATCATTAGTGGCCATATCTTTCAACGAACAAATTCACAGGATCAAGTTGGACGTTAAACACATAGAGTCTAACAGCTGTAATACCAATAAATAAGCAACATTATGAAAAACAACAATTAATTGAAAGATGAAACTTATATCATTCAAAGATGAGCACAAAAACATAAATCATGTGTGAATGTTACCGTTAAGGCAGGTAAAATAAATTAAACATAATTTTAGGTTAGGCCTGGACTGATGAAACAACTACTTGAATGTATTTACATTCATTACCACAACTACCAACTGAAATAAAATAACAGATAAAACAGTTGATTCGGATGTCCAGCTTTTAGTACAAAATAATATTTTAAGTTAGGCCTATACTGAACCAACACATGTTTCAACCAACGAACTATACTACTGGAACGCTTGCTGCCCATAAGACTAGTGTTGTGTTTTCCGAGCGCATACAGATGTGTGTGGCGGGAAGTATCCGGGGCGCGCGGGCGATGTAAGTGGGCAAGAACTCTGGACCTGGCGCTTGTGCGTTATACGGTTTTCTGTCATTCTGCCTTTCACGTTTCGACCACGCGGGAAAAGACATTATTCGCCACTCATCAATACGTTTTTAAGGTCTGTCTAGGCTAACACAACTGGTGTTCTAATTAATTGTAGTGTTGTTTTTATTTTGTGGCAAATGGTTAAGAGCTGCTCTGCTTACAATTGTAGTTCAAGATGGACGAAAGACAGAGACATTTCTTTTCACAAGTAACTACTCATTTTATTAAGCATGTTAAAGCTTATTTTGCAGTCCCTGAATAGTAATATTGAGACAGAATTATAGTTTGTGTTATTGTAGGTTACCATCAACTTGCTAACAAATGAAGTAAAAGTGCTTTTATTATTCTGTTAATTCAATTGATTCATTTTGAACTGAAATATCTAACAACAATGAATCTGGCTGGCCCTAATGTACAAGTACAGTATTTAAAAACTTTAACCCTAAGAGTGCCCAATTGTGGTTTGATTGGTGACCCGGCCATTTTGGCAGTTTTACAGAGTTGTTTTTAATAAATTGTACTGTATCTTTCACTATATCTTCACTATCATTAATATCATAGAGAATATCTCTATAATATTAATTATAGTGAAATAGAGACTGCCGCATTGGTCGTGAAAAATTATAGTAATTCAAATTTTAAGGACGAAATTTTATATTATATTTGTGGCGTGATTGTGAGATGTATAGAAAAAAAACATAAACTGTACCAACTGTAGCTCTTTGCTCCATGCAAGTGAATCCGATTTTAGGGTTCATACACGCCTCACTGATTTTAAATCTAAAGGAAAACTAATCAGATCAAGTGAGGATGTATTTAAAATTGTGAAGTACGCCTACATGCTCAAGTTATTAACATCAGAAAAAAATGTTACTACTTACAATTTAACAGTGATAGTTTGTAACCATTTCAAATGCAATATTTTCAAAGGGCATGTATGTAACGATGAATTTACAGGAAGCCATGAGTTATTTTTGATTAAATCTGTTACCCAATTATTTTTTTAAATAATTTTACACCATATTGCAAAACAGAAAACTTTGGACATGAGAAAAAAAATCAAACTTAGGAATAAGACAAAAATTTATCAAAGTAATTTTATTTTCTAACATGAAATAAATATTATCATTGTCTTGTTTGTACGTCTATGTATCTTTAATAAACTACAATATAAAATTGGTTGTATTATTTTCCTTATTATTACCTTGTATTTCTTGTCTGTGCTTGTACGGATATTGATACGTGTACACTGATACTATGAAAATTACCAAGGCATAATCTTAATTTATAATAATATAATGTTCTTAATTATAAAAATCATTGGATAATCAACAGTTACCAACATTTACAAACATAACTGCATTGTGAAATATAAACATATTGAAGAATCTACAGTTTTATACCGTTGGAACAGCGTTATTGTAATGCCTACCGTGTGTGCCAGGCGTGTTCTTGCCCACTTACGACGCCTTCAGACCACGGACGTAACCCCAGATTCCGGCTTGGTTTCTATAGCCCAGTGCGCGATCCATAAGTATATATCAATGTTTTCAACACACACAAATCAATAAAAACTTGCGTTAAGGAATTTAAAAATAAGAAAAACTATAGAACATCCTAATTAAAAATAAATAAGACAAATAGTAGGCCTATTTATTGATAATTATACAGTAATTGATAGCGAGTAACTTTTTGGTTAGGTTTTGATTAAGTGTACACCAGAGCCTTACTGGTTCTTTTAACCTTTATTATAACTGATGTAATAAAATATACAAAATCATTTGATTTAAAATTATTTACCATCTTAGTTTTGAGGTTATTATTAATCCTACACCTTTATTATAAATAAAACGTAACATATGTTTTTAGAAGGTTCCATTGGAGGTTGGCGTGCTGAGCATGCAGGAGTCTCCCCTAGTCTGTAATTATTATGCGTTTGATTGTTGATAATTATGTGTTTATATTAGTAGATAAATGCCCATAATAGTTTGAACATTTAAATGCATTAACTGATTATTTATTAATATTTTATGAAGGTAGTAATAATTTACATATTATTGGTGTATGATGTCATACAGTTGAATCTATTTTTCCTTTACAATGCCTACGCATATTTTGAAATGTTCCGACAGAGCAGTAAAATATTTACTATCTTGACATCTCAGAGGCAATTTTGTATTTATTAGATATTAAATTGTATATAACTGTGTTGGTTTATGTGGGTGCTTTATTATTGTAGTTGTATTTAATGTACCGGTATGTAATATCGGCTTGTGTATTATGTGTATTAATTGCGATTTAGTGTATATACACATATTTATTTTATTATCAATGTATTATAAATAAATATGACCGCCTTATACAAATTTTGTATATTTTTGTCGAAAAAGGAATAATAAACTGAATTGAATTTAAAGCCTCGAGTTCCAGAAACCCACAATATTTAATTCACAAGATGATGAAACTGAGCTCATTCCGCTTGTTCAAGAATTACCAGGATGTGAGAATGTTGGGGAAGGTTGTCTAGAAGAGTGGGAAGCGGAACACGACTTAGTTAATCTGGTCCTGGGTAAATATAACGGCTGTGACAGTGAGGGAGAAGAAGCTTCGACAGACGTTATGACTCAATCTGACGCTGCCACTGCTCTGGGGTTCGCAGTGCGCTACATCGAGCAACACGCAGCCTGAACGGCAAATGACGTCATTTTTATGGATATTGGTGCACAATTGCCTTAACAGTTTAAGATAACTGATCTCAAGTCATATACTTTTGTAGTGATAGTGTTTGGTTTTCAGTTATTTTATGGTTTTGGAAAAGTGTTTTTCCTAAACAATTTGAATAGCCAACTGTATTCCGATTTTCAATCCAGTTTAACGTAAGTAGACACAAACATGTAGCCTACTGTAGATAAATTCAGGCGATGATAACCACCCAGGTTTTTCGCCTTTAAACCAAAAAAAAAAAAATGTAGATAAATTATTATTAATTTTTTAATAAATTATGTAGAACTAGCTGACCCATGCGAAGCATTCGCATCTAACTTACTTAAATTGCAACAGCTGGGTATTGTTATCATCAGTGTTGCCAACACCATGAAAATATCCCTACAACTTACTTGATCACTTTTACTTTTGGATTTTTATTTATTTATTTTTTTTTTTTTTACTTTTTCGTATAATTGTATTTTGTATATTTTTCCGGTGTAGCATTTAAGGAAAGCTTTAAAATGATGCCTCATTCATGTAATTTGATGATGTATTAAGGAAGTTATGGCGTACCGACAAAAAAATTGCCTTGAGAAATAATAAATATGTGATAAGATTATATGCTAGAGTCTGTAAATATTTATTACATAATTAACAAGTTTTTATTTTTATTTAAACATTAATTTGTAAAAAAGTTCGGGACACGTGCGGATTTTCCGGGATTTTGGATTGGCGGGGTTTGGATTTAAGTGGTTAGTTCCAACTACAGATCTACTGTATTTAACTTGTAACGGATGGTTACAAGAATAAAAATATAAATTATGTAAAACTGTTAAAAAAAAATGAATGGGGTTCGGTAAAAGTTTCAAAAAAAAAAATACTCAAAAATAATAAAAATGCTATATGTGGATTATTTTCTAATAATTATCACCTCTCCCTCACTTCCTCTACTTATTTACCTTAATACACAAGAAATCGTCGTTCATAATACACCTTTAATCACCTAAAAACACCTCTTACCACTTTACCTCCATTTACTAAAAATCACCATACGTCATGTACCTCCTCTAACTCCAACGTAGAATTACACCTCTAGCTCCACCTTACCTTAATTCACCTTACACCTTACTCATAAAAACCTTGATATCACCTTCGTTTAACTCAAATAAAAAATAATAATACTAATAATAATTATAATAATCCACATATAACTCTATTTATGCTCCATTAATACTTATGCATTTATCTATCTATAATTACCAATTACTATCAATGATTTACTATGTTAATTCAATTTTCTCAGGGGTGAATACTTGGCTGCAAAGTAATGACTTGTGGATGTACATGGCTAAATAAAGAAGTCTAAGACATTGTAGCGGAACAACTATTTGTTTACTCAAACATCCTTAAAAAAGTGATTATTTACAACAAAATATATCAACATTACAAGAAACAAACAAACAAATCAATTATATACAATCTATACAAAGTGTTGTCAAGCCTAGCTTAAAGTATGACGCAATAAAAATCAAAAGAAGTTACTTGTTAGAACAATCAAAAATTTTATAATTGCAGACTGAAAAATGTATGTCCTATGGCCATTATTACTTACTGCGTTATTCGTTGCACTGTTTTTTACCTAAGATTTTGTTGTTCACACAATTAACACAAAGTATCACGAACCATAACGCGCGTTTTGTCAAAGCACATGGGCTACCTTCTATTACTTCATTTATCTCAAAATTCACTCCATCGATTTTGTTTTCTACATTTTTACGAACGTTGAAGCACCTCTACTTCACTTTGAAACAAGATTTCTTCTTATTTTACTGAAAAAACTACATTTTTTGACAAACTTCACACCACCTGCCGTTTACTATGCATACAGTCTATCCGCCATGTTTCTCGTTCTAGAACGTTCTTTCCCTGTTAGTCACGTAGGACAGAACGTACAAGGCCTTCTCTATCAGTCTTGTCTTAACGCTTGTTGTTTGTACTGCGTTCAGACACATGTGTACCAATGTTATGTTGTGCCCTGTTATATTCGCTGATACATATTTTAATTTTTTCACGTGTGCTTATTTTTCAATTTCAGTAGTTCTTTAAAACTGTCCATTGTGCAATTATTTAATTGTTTCTTTTTACCGTTCGCTTCAACCGCACTACTCGTTAAAATAATTTCTTATACAGTTCACACACGTTACATACTTTTATTGATTAATATATTTTAAGTCTGCTTTTATTTTATTTACTAACAGTCTGCCTTTTACTTTATTTACTTTTATTTAAATGATTTTACTTTAATTGTTTTGCGTCACAAAAGAATTTATATGTATGCAAGAATTATAAACATTTACTATTATATATATTGCGTCCTTTATTTTATTTAGACCAAACCTCTATGCTTTAGACATTATGGGAAATTGCTGATTTATTATCATCATGTAGCATTTCTGTTACATGGCTGTCAGTGTTACAAACTGTAGTTATAATGTACTAGTATTGCTATTAATATGTTATCTTTATAAAAACACAACTTTGGCTAAAGGTTTTCAAAACAAATATTTGAATAAACCTTTAAAATAGGTTTGTCTACATTTATGTTGGAGACAGCAGTTCATCTATTAGCAAGTGTATACTAAACACATTACTGTCTACAGTATAAAAGTCTAACAGAGTTCAAAGCCCTCTGCAAGAATTTAACAATTTAGAAACAAAATCTTTATATTGAAAACATATACAGGGTGGGGAACTCTCTGGTCCCCTTTTGTGGATTTGTTCCTGGGATCGAGACAAACATATTTTACGGTAAAAACATGGGTGCTAAATTTTGCGTCTGTATGTGTTTTACAAAATAATTAATATCAAGAGAACGGTAGGACCAATTAAGCTCAAACTTGACATGAAGTTATAACTAAATAAACGGTATCAGTTAACTGACACAAACTTTCTCCCAACTTACTGTAATCAAAATAATATTGTTTTCAATCATTTTATTTTTTACTACTTTTTAGAACAAAACAAAAAAATAATATTCTACCTACGTCAATCGTATAAAAAAATTATAGTCCCAGGCGGGATTCGATCGCGCGACCTTTGAATTACTGGCCGTGCTCGCTACTTTAGTGCTACCCCGCGCGGCTGCTGCCGCGATGCTAGATTGACAACACAAACTTGTTTATTTTTAAACATTTCCCCATAATTATAAAACGCCGAGGTTTTGATAAAAGCGGGTGGTGTCATTTTGTTTGGCATCTTAAGCACTATAAATACTGAAAATTTGATCAAAATCGTTAGAGCCGTTTTTGAGAAATTTGCATTTTTGTCGTTTTTTGTGGGTTTTTAGGGGTAAATTACCCTTAAAAATTAAAAATTTCCAAAAAATAAAAAAAACACCTGGAGATATTAGGGTTTAGTACCTACATACCAAATTTCATGAAAATCGGACCAATAGTGTCCTCTCTGGTCGTGTATACATACAGACAGACTGACAGACAGACACCACTCTAAAAACACTTTTTTGGGTTCAGGGAGCACCAAAACAAAAAATTCCACTAAAAATATTTTTGGGTTCAGGGAGCACCAACACAGATAATTGCACTAAACAATTTTTTGGGTTTCTGGGAGGCCCAAAACAGATAATTCAACTGAAAATTCAAATTCGAACATTTTTACGAAAACAATACTTTCTCCATATACTACGTATAGGGTGGAGAAAGTAAAATGATTTATTATCAAAAAAAGTATCGATTATATCCAAGCGTTTCAAAACGGCGGCTGTTTGAAAATTTCAAACCTAAATTACCCAAAAACAGTAGATTTTAACGAAAAATGCCAAGACCTCTTTTTTGTAGCCGTTTTAATTCCCGATTGGATGGTATAACTGTCTAAACAATCAGATGAAGGATAATAGTTAAGTTATGTCTAATAATTGGTTTGTTCAACCCGGCATCCTATACCAACACAGTAAACACAACAATATGGTGGGTACGTGTGCCGTTATTAAAATACAAATAATTGATAATTACTTTGTCTTTTTGTATTTAAGGATTAAAAGTGGTTTGATGAACAATTTAAAATATGTATTACATTGTTTGGGATAAAGATTTGACAGATAAAACTGCCTGAATCACTTCATCATACAGGACATTAACTCTGAGCACGCACTATCTGTTTGAATAAAAACATTCAATATCCACTTACAGACTCTTTGAGTGCCAGGAAACCATGGCACATCCATCTTCTTGTGGTACCGTCTCTGCAGATGTAGGAAAACCCCTTCTCATGGTTTCTGTCCGGAGCGCAGAACGATACTTTCTCTATCGTTTGATCCACAATCAAACCCTGCGAAAAAATTTAAAACATTAAAATATGAAAATAAATTCCCTTACTATCAACCACATACTGTTTAGAGCTTCTCATTCAATCATTACAAATTGTATGATATAGTTGCTCTAGGCCTACTTGATTTATAATAAGTAGCTTTAGGTGGTGAGGGACAATGTGTACAATTTTTGCTAAAATAAATAAAGCAAGTGGATTTAACTGCAGGACCAAATGGCTGCGATCAAATAAAAATTGGATTTAATTTAAAATTGGCCTCGGTTATCTGAGCCTATCTTATCCAAGTTTCCGTATTAACCCTCAAAGTGGCAGACTGCAGTCTCTCGGGCGCAAATGCAACCCGCTCGAATCTTAGCCAGAATTTGCATATATTTGCATAATCGATAATTTAATCCACTTAAAATCACCCAATGATAATAAAACCATTGGGCACCATTGGAAAGGAAATGAATTAAACCTTAATTTTTGTATTTACAACTTTTTCGTAAAACGTATATTTACATACGTAATCATCGTTTTAAAATATGCATATCGGACTACAGCTATTTCCACACGCGATTCTGCATACAATTGTACTGTTATTTCCCAATTCTTCAATGGGCAACACCATCTACAGAAGTATTTCTATCGAGATTATAAAGCTACCATTGGATTCGTCAAGATTTTATCTTTCTAATGGTGCCTCCCAATCAGACGTCACTATTTTACAGGTTTAATTCAACAGATTTCTGTAAACCCTTGCGATTTGACAGTTTTCAACCAATGAAACAGCCCATTTATCACCGATATTGAGAAGGCACTGCCTTATGTTTTGACAGATTTCTTTTCACCATTTTGTAGAGAATAGTTTGATCTTTCTAACGGATGGAAGTAAACTAGAAAAACCTGTTTTTTGTTAGTCTTGACAGCAGTGGAATATGTTTGGCGCGTCTCTTTCCCGTGTTATTCAAATGACCCGTGCTATCTCGCCGGCGAAGTTTCATTAGATTGATGTCATTTTGTTATTCAAATAAAGATAACTCAAACACTTTTGTGAACTAAGGAAAGGCAGGTATGCCGTTCTTTTCTTTGATTTATCCTCTACACTTTGTTATAATAATATTTCTTTTTTGGGCAAAGCATATATTAGTAAATTAAGTTTCAATCTAGGCCCAGTTTTGTTAGCGTAGTGTATTTGGAACATAAAAACTGTGTTTTTCAAAATAAGAAATTTGAAATTGATAAATGTTTTTATACAGTTCTATTTAGAACTAAATTACAAAACTTTTTTACGCTTACGAAAAAGTACAAAAAATGTTTACTACTTGTTATGTAGGCCTAAAGTTGAACATTTACCTTTTGTTACTGAACATTTTTTGTTTCTTGAGCTAATAACTTTTACAATTTCAAAATAAACTCATTTTTAATGGCATATTTGAATTCTTTGAAGTTTCTTCTACAAAAAAGCTACTGAACACTTTTGGATTGGGGTTCATTTACTATTTTTGGCATTTTTAAAAATATGCTTGCAAAACGCTATATTTTCAATTTTAGCTTTAACAATGCCAGTTCTAGGGTTAACCGAGGCAAATTAAAAATAAAATAAAATAAGTTAACTAAATTGATTTTGATAAAGAATTCAATGATAGAGAGGATTTCTCAATAAGTGAATTTATAAAAAAAATACTTTTGTGTTTGAACAGAAAGAAAACAAAACTGTCGTTTGCCTTGTACATCCTGAAAACATTTCCGCTCCTTACCCAACGCAATAGTACGGTGACCTTTAGCGGACGGATAGTACAGTGAATGACGAAGCAGTCGTGGGCCTGTTTATACTCCCCTCTTCGCGGCATCGTATTTAGGACTCGTTATCCATTCCCACGAATTGTTTCTTCCCTCTGCTACTGTATTTTGTTTTTAGTCGGTGTTGGTGTTAATCTTTGTGAGATAAGTGGAAAGCTAAAGTGTGTTGTTTTATCTTTAAATAAAAAATGAGAAGCAATTAAACGATTGTGATTCAATAAGAAAAGTCGCAAGTGATTTAGGTATGGGAAAGTGACTGTCGAAGATTGGAGAGAAGAGGCTAGAAAATCAATAAAAAAAAGTAAAGATGAAAAAACTTCAGAGGCATTATTTTTGTGGTTTTTATTACAGTAGCTGTGAGTTTTCCAGTTTAAATTTACTGCAGAAATAATATCATTCCGATCGAGAGACTGAAAAATATTGGATTTATGTTTTGAGTGGAATGACATACCATAAGTCCTCTGCAAGTTTAGTGTCAACCTATTTTGACTAAACCAATCATTCAACTCTCTAAGAACTGAATTTAGTTTTTGTTGTAATGGGTCTGAATTTAAGGGTCGGCTCTAGCTGTCGGCCATGTTGGCTGACAATAAGACCAATGTTAAATTAAAATCCAAATTTTTGCTTTATTTTTGATCGGAAAATTATAAACGATATGTCATTTTAAAGCTATGGTCAATATGCATGCAAATGGCTTTTTAAAAACTAAGAAAAATATTTTGTCTAATATTTATTAACAATTTAAAACATCGATTTTTAATATTTTTTTTATGTTGTCACTATTAATTATAGCAAAAAACTACCAAGCTATTCGCCTAAAGAATTTCATCCCCAAGATTTTGGTATTTTTTTTTAAACGCTATTTGAACAATTGCGGGTTTTAAATGGATTTAGGCTGAGCAATGTCCGTGTAACCTACCACCACTATAGGGTGATTTTAAATACTTTTTACGTTGTAACTATTAATTATAACGAAAAATTACCAAGCCATTCGGATGAAGAATTTTGTCCCCAAGAGTTTGGTATTTTAAAAAAAACGCTATTTGAATAATTGCGGGTTTTAAATGGATTTAGGATGAGCAATGTCCACGTAGCCACCGCCGCTATAGAGAGTCGCAGGTTGCTTTCTGTTTTACTAGAGCCGACCCTTAAACTCTTTTTCAGGTCATTGGTGACGTCTGCAAAAAGTAATAAATTACCTTCAAAGGAGGCCTCTTTTCTGCTTGAAACATTTTCTACTGTATTTACATTATATAATTTGAATCGCAAAAAACCCAAATACTACCGATTTCACAGTGAATTTATAACACAATTCGATTGATTTTACTATAGCACACATATAATGAGTAATCTGTACACAACAATGGCATAATAAACAGTTACTGTATGTTTAAGCATTCCTACCATGTAACCGCATTCTTTCTTACCTTAGTCTCATCTTCCACTACTCTCAGACCGTCCCCAGATACATAAAGAGTTGCTTTCACAGGTCTTCTTCTGGAGTTCTGAAAACAAAATATACAAATTTTATTTATTAACACCGATTGAATTTTAAAGTAATATATTCACAACATTATTCTCTTCAAGTACATGCATTAGATATATAAACAATGTTAATCATAATATGTATCCACCGATGTTGTAATAAAATTGCAGTTATATCTGCAGTTGTAGGCATAGTTAACTGGGGTTGTAGGCCTAGTACAGGCTCTGTAATATCATAATTTATTTTTTACATCCAGAGGTTCACTCGTAATTTTTCCAATACTGGAACGCTGCCGGAAGGCGAGTCTGGGGGTACTACCCTGGGAAAATTTTGAAATTTTCACTTCTAAAACCCCTACTTTACATATCTTTGGTGAGTTTAAGGGTGCAGATAATATGCTATTTGTGTACTTGTATATAGCACATAGCAAATTTTAGAGTCACATACTGTTTTAAAAGACTGTAGACGGTCTTATTTAGATTAAAATAATCTCATGCCGAAAAAAGTTAATAATATAAAAGTTGTTAGCATGTCTGCATCATCGGTCTTTTATTTGTAGTCATTCGCAGCGCTCGCTGAACATCAAAGGCGTGCCGCGAGACTGGCAAAAGGGTGGTCTGGTGCTCCCAAGTTGTCCCACTTCTATTCAGAGCTGAAGGACAATGTGGGAGACTTTATTGTAGTTGGCTCGCATAGTCGCAACACACTGTAGTGCGGTTATATCTTGAGGTTTTCTGATTGGTGGACGTAAAATTTTGAACTGAGTGTTGAATGAGTACGATTGAGGGAGTAGATGGTTCGGTAAGCCACTAAACTTTTTCAGAATGCACGTGACTCGAGCTATTCACATATAGCCGAGATCTGCCAGAGACTCGACATCCCGGAAGACGGTAGGACACCATCTTGGATGATCCAACATAGGAAAACGACTGCTGCGACTCGTAAAAGAAGAAACTTCCTCAATGCATGCATGCCTCTAATATATTTGTGTTACAGTGAGTGTACACACGCATTAGATGCTGCTACCGCTCCCTCCGGTGTATGCCTGCAGAGCACTCTTGTTCACGGTACGGCGTGTGTATTGCCTTTCTGGAGAAGAGGCGGATCACTCCTGTGCCTGTGTTTGGTTCAGAGTGACTCCTACGTGGGGACAGGGAGGATGTTTTAGTGGGTAGTGCTCATGATTTGGGTGAGTCCCACAGTACAGAGGTCTGCGTAAATAAATTTCATCCTTCCAAAAAAAAAAGTAGATGGTCCAGTGCAACGTTAAAGCCAAACGTAAAAACAAAATTAATATGTTACATCACTATCAGATTTATAAATTAGATAAATGTAAGCAGGGTAAAATATCGTCAATATTTTAAAGAGAATCATCTGAATCTAACAAACACGAGGTTAGTAGACAACACAAATCAGCTGAGAGAGTAGATGCACAAATAAGAAATTACACCACAGTCAATGCCATCTAAATTAATATTTATTTACCTTAGTTTTAGCATATTGTTAAAAAAATTACTGAATCTGGTAGTTTGGAATTTTAGCTTTACAACGAATCTAAATTTGGTTGGATAGACCAGTATTTAATTAATATTCTGCCCAATGACGCGATCGATATTTTGAACATCGATAATCGACGTACTTGAATGAAAGGGTGATTATTTATTAGTAAGTATTTATGTAAGAAAGTAAGTATTTATGGAAAATAAAGCGTAGGGTTATGAGTAACAAATACCAAGTGAAACAACTAGCCACATGTAAAACCAATTAGAATTGGGTACTTTAGATGTTTACGAATTAATCCTAAAATCCTTTTCCCTTTATTTTTGATACCTGGGTTTTACTGTATAATATGTGAGTTGTGAACTCACTAGGCACAATAAAACAAATTGATTTTGATTTGAATAAAAGGTAACACAATTAATTAATACAGAAATATTTTCATTTAAAGATAAAAATCAATCAATTAGGAAACGATGATTAGTGAAACAATTAATACCGAAACCTATTTAAGCATTAATAAAGATATTTATCAAAGTTTCAATTATAATTTGTTTAACAGAGTTTATACTGCCTAAAGCAATTGAGTGGAGCCCATCCACGAGAGACAGACTTAATCAGACTGCAGACAAAATTAATGGTTACAGAGGGTATGGATAATCTAATCACATTTTCCATTAGCTCTACTGCAATTAGGTCTACTGCTACAGTGTGTTCAGCCAGGAATTTAAATCCTTCTTGAAACCCTAGTGTTTGTTAAACAATCGCACGCAATAAAACTTTACACCTTGGCCACATTACAGTATGTAAACTTGAATACGTTTGCAATTTATATTCTCCAAAAGTTAATGGGCAAGGAAATATGTTGAATTTTGTTCATATATTAGGGCTGTTTGCTGTAAGAGTAGCTCTCATGTTAATAAAGGCTATATTACACTATGTTCTCGTAGGCTTTCATTATTTTTTATTTGTTATTATTATTATTTATTATTTGTTATTTCTACTAAAAAGCTGTATTTTATTAGCGAATTTCCATAGGAAAGATGAGCTATTGCAGTAACTGTTATGGTAGGTAAGGCCTAAGGTCGGGAGTAGTAAATGAGCACCAATCATGGTCCCCAGAACACGTTTTGGGGTGTCATTAAAAATGATATATATTATGTGTTCGCACTCTAACAGCCGCATGTTAAGTCCGATCGGGTCCAAATGTGGTACACATTGGTTGACTAAATCGCTCAGCCAAGTCCGTTAGCTTGAACAACCGGAAGCAAGTTTTTTGATCGCAAGTAAAAAATTTTTTGAGATTTTACATACCAAAATGAAAGTTTTTTGTGGTTTAATATAAAAAAATAAATGTAGGATATAATTCTGCACATTTTGTTTTTTTACACGACTTTATAGCTCACTTCGTTCCCCCAAAATCGATCAAAAAGTAAAATTCCATAAAAGTACGTGGTTCAAAACAAGTTTTTCAGCTGCGAGTGGAACGAAGGAGCGCGTGAGTCGAAGCTGGAGGCTAAGGTGCAAACAAATCCTACCAATTGAAAATGCACAGGTATGAGGCTGTGCATTGTCTTGATGAAAGAGGACTTTTTTCTTTTTCAAATGAAGTCGTTCAGTTTTGATTTCTTCACTCAACTGATGCAATAACGATGAATAATACGATGAATCCAGTTAATGTTTTTCCTATTTCCAAGGAATTAATGTAAATAATTCCTCTTGCATTACAAAAAAATGTGGCCATAACCTTCCCAGCCGACTTCACCATCTTTCACATCTTCAAAGCCCGTTCGCCTTCAAAAACCCACTGTTTTACTGTTCCTTATATCTCTGGCGTATAGTATCCATGTTACATCCACAGTTACGTGTCGACACAAAACTCATCCAGATTGCGATGAAAAAATGAAAAATTAGCCTCAGAATTAACAATACGATTGCGTTTATTCTCCTCTGTGAGCAAACGCTTCACCCATCTTGCTGAAACTTATTTCACATCCAGTTTTTCATGTAAAATTGGAAACTCAGTACCTTTTGATTTGCCTGTGGGCTTAACTATCTCTCGCACTTTAAATTGCAGATTGCTTAACACCTTTTCGTTAAATTTATCGATTATTTAGATTGTTGCCACGTCTACTGACGCCCGCACTATGTTCATCTTTTGTTGATGTGCGGCCACATTTAAATTCATTTATAAACAGTAAATGAACAATTATAAACAGTAGCAAACGTAGGGGTAGATGTGCCATGAACTTTACCCTACTTGGCTTTGATTAACTTCAATGCCTTTCAAATATAAATGTTTTATCACTACTCGAAACTCACTTTTTCTCAAAAAAGTTCTCTGCTTCAATTGACAACAACAATGAAACCACATGTTCAATAAAGCTAAAAATTTAACAGCTGTTAACGGAGTAATGAAGCTTCAGAAAAAACAAACGATTTTCAATGACATTTCCCTTCCTGAGAAAAGTTATCTTGAACAAACCAATAAAAACCAACAAGCTTGAAGTCTATAGGTTAGATCTACATCCTTTTATGGAAATTATATTTAGGAAGAACTTACCCTTAAAACTTTCAACGCTTCCTCACATACTTGCATTCCTCTTGATTCAAACACTTCGACACAGCCCAAATACTGAAAATATAAGACATCTTATGTTACACAAAGATTCACCTTTTGTTATTTATTTGATACTAAATCAAGGCCGTAGCCAGGAAAACTTTTCAGGGGGGGGGGGGAGGACAGGTCAGGGATTTCAATGTAAACCCTTTTAACACGTTCACTGCTAAGGACACACATGTGAGCTTGACACGAGAGAAGCAGCCGACGCACAGTGCTTCGCACGCCAACCCCATATTGGGAGTATTTTCAATACAAAATGCATTACGTGCTTCGCACGCCAACCCCTGTATTAGAAGTATTTTCAATACACAAAGCATTGCGTGTTTCACACTGAAATCCCCATATTGGAAGTATTTTCAATACACAGTGCATTACGGGCTTCCCACGCCAACCCACGTATTGGAAGTATTTTCAATACACAGAGCATTGCACGCTTCGCACGCCAATTTTAAGCCTATGTGCTAAGCACATGTGCGTCCGCTTTAAAATATTAGTGATTATTACGTAGAAAGGTTCAAAAATAAAAAATAAAGTAATTTCTACTCATTTAGGCAATAAATATAAAAAATAAAAGGTCAGCTCCTAGCACATTAAATACGAAATTTGCGTAGCAGTGAACGTGTTAAACACCAATTTCTATGCTGATTTTAAAAATTTTGATATAGTTACCCAAGTAAAATATTATGTAAGGATGATGAATGATTTTGTTTTGTTAGAGTAAAGTATTTTTGTTGAACCTTCATAGTTTTCTTATTTAATAGATCAGATCAAGATCACAAGAGAGAAAGGCTATAACCTACTGCATCCATGTGTATTGTACGTTGTAGTTTAATCAAGTAAATCTCAATATTAGTATGCATGCAATGCACAATGATTTAAAATATGTTGTTGGATTCTCTGTTGTGTTGTCTATTTTAAATTTCGTGATTTCAGGGGGGGGGGTTGACGCCTCCCCCTGGCTACGGCCTTGTACTAAATATAGGAATAAAGCCATAAAAGTATATTGAAATGATTAAAGTGAATTGAGTTATTCACTTTAAATATTATTTTAATTCTTGTATACATTGCAAATATTATAAAATAAAAATAAAATCAAACTTTACTCTACACAATGGTAAAATATTTATTTACATCATAAAATATTTATTTGTTTTGGTAACAAACTTTTGAATCCCAAATTTTAAATAAACTTGTTTCAGTTTTGTTTACTGGAATATATAAGGGTTTATACTTTCATGTTTATCAAATTCCAACTTGATGTTTTTATCTATTACTGTGGAATTTATCTTTGATAAAAAAATGAATCTGTAAGAGAAATTTTTCTTTTAATATTTTTCAGTATATTTCGTATCAATATATCTTGGCCATTTCTATTATAGGTGCTGGCATGCTGGCACCAGTTTGTTTAATTATTTGTATAGTATTATTTCTTCAACCCTAGATTACTAACCATATTTTTATAACGTTTGCCACTAACCATTAGTAAATTTTACAACTATACGTTATTATTTTGTTTACCAAAAATAATATAACAGTGCAATGCTTATATGATTTATTCACTCTCTACTTGTGTTTTTGAGCCACAGAAATAGTGCTTACATCTTTTTAACAGTTTTATATTAAATTAAAGGAAAATGATGCTGGTGATACTACAAAAAAAAGGCGACAAACAGGTCATTGTAAAAAATTCATGACAGTTTGCTGAGATTGTCTGTATATATATATAATTCTTCTGTAGTGTGTATGTTCTTCTACTGAACTCCTAAACGGCTGGACCAATTCTGATGACATTTTTTGTGTGTGTTTAAGTGGGACCCTAGATGGATTAGATTCACAATTGGAAGGGTTTGAAATATGGTTGCTACCCCTATACAAAAAATATAAATTAAACTAACTTCCTACAAGCTATAAAGCTAAAATTATGTAATATGTAATATTATTTTTAATGGATATACAAAACTATTTGGAACTTGATTAATCAAATCAAAGAGATGAAATGGAATAAATACCATTACAATTAAATAATACTTGTTCTATATTCTCAAAAACTACTCAACTAATTGCACTGAAATTTCACAATTTACACATATTAGAACCAGGATGCTTTTAGAAAATATCATAACTACAAACAAAAAGATTTAAATGATGTAGCTACCACTATAAAATAAAAATAAATTGCACTAAATTCCTACAAACTATAAATCTAAAATTATTCTTAATTGATTCAAAAAACATTTTTTTGCAATTCGATTACTCAAGTCAAAGGGATGAAATGGGTTAAATAACTACCCTTAAATTTAAATAATAATCCACTTACTTTTTCTACACTTTCAAAAACTACTCAACTAATTTTACTACAATTTCATAATTTACACATATATTAGTACCAGGATTTTTATAGAGAATATCGCCGCTACAAACAAACAGATTTAAATAACACACAATAAAAATGGATTTAAATGGATTTACCCAATAAAAATAAATTGCACTAAATTCCTACAAACTATAAATCTAAAATTATTCTTAATTGATTTAAAAAACATTTACAATTCGATTACTCAAGTCAAAGGGATGAAATGGGATAACTACCCTTGAGGGGGTCACTTTGCTAAAAATGGTAAAAAACATAAATTTTTATTTTTTTGATCTGTTTTGAAGTCCAAAATCTCCTTTTAAAATGGTATGTATATAATTTGTATGTATTATATTATATTATTGCGATAAAAAAATATTTTTCATGATAGGTTCAACCTTGTGAAGGGTAATTGTATTTTGTTTGTTTTACAAAAGTTATGTTTTTAAATAGTTAGACACCATTTTCTCTGGAACTAAATGAGATAAAAATTTGATTTTTTTTTGTATTAGTTAATTATACTATACAATTGGAAACTATTTTTTTTAATATAATAAAATAATTGTTTGTTAGAAAAAATTATTTGTCATTTTTTAAAGTTATTGTAAGCAATTAGTAAATACAATTTCAAAAATGTAAATTTTACATTAGAATAAATTTTATAATTTCCATGTATGCAGAAAATCATGTTCTATTGATAGAAAAAAAAACAGAACTGTAATACCTCTTACCGATGTTGAGAAAAGTGTACCTTTGTTAACATGTAGAAGGATAGGGTGAAATGATCCTCTTTAAATTAAATCTAGCAATAGCTGTGTATAATATTAAGTTTTATGTTTATATTAGCCTACCTAAAATATTTGAACAAAGGCGTACACATAAATCGCTGTTATCCGATTAGATTTTGTTTCTATTTCAATTAACACTTACTTTGACATGGAAGGTACAGGTTCCCGCCCTGACCGCAGCTTCGTCCGCTTGCCACTGGTGAGGCTTAGAGCTCTCCGGTATATGATCCTTACGCCGACGGAAACTGTCTCTGAAGCTGCGTCGCAGTCGGTCCATTCTGCGAGGGGAAGGACCGCCGCTTCTCTTCTCCCCCTAGAACAACAGGTAACCACACATTAAGACAAAGATTTAGTAATACGGCTAAGTATTAGTTGGTATTTAATGAGATGTTAAGGAGAAACATTGTGGGTTTGCATCTGCACCATAGCAGGGCCTATTTAGAAGTCAACAGCGCCCTGGGCACTAAATGACGAAGCGTCCCCACCCCTACCCACTGACCTCAACTTCAGTTCTTGACTTGCCAGCTTTGGTTCGGTTAACTCTTCTTCGGAGAGTCTTTCCATTTCCACCGTTTATGGACCCGCCCTTAGCTTCAAAAGTGTTCTGTGCAGATGGCTAGAGGATTGGACAGGTCAGGTTGCAGAATCAACATTAAAAAACTTATACTATATCAAAGCCCACTAAAGAATACCGTTGCGAGGCGGCCAATTGGATGGGCGTGCAGCGTTGCCATATCTACTAGCCTGGAACACTCCTGGTATTTACCGCTCGAGGCTTGATCGCACAGTTTAAAGAATTATAAATGCGTTGAGTCAGCCGCAGTCAGTTAGAAGCGCGGGAAGAACGTGACAACGTCGCACTACGGCGATTGGAGCGTTCAAGGTCTCGGTGAACACAAGCCCGTCCCGTAACCTACCGCCGCTATAGGGTGATTTTAATTTTTTTTTACGTTGTAACTATTATTTATAGCGAAAAATTACCAAGCCATTCGGATGAAGAATTTTGTCCCCAAGAGTTTGGTATTTTTTTTAAAACGCTATTTGAATTGCGGGTTTTAAATGGATTTAGGATGAGCAATGTCCGCGTAACCTACCGCCGCTGTAGGGAGTCGCAGGTTGCTTTCTGTTTTACTAGAGCCGACCCTTAACGGTATTCTTTAGTGGGCTTTGATATAGGTACCTTTTTCAATGCGTTTTCTTCATTAAGCTGTTTCTTAACAGCCCGCTTGAGAAACTCAGAACCACTGGGTTTTTTAAATTATTACTCATAATTACAATCAATACAGTAACAAACACAACAGTAACACCAGTGGTCGGGTAAATGCGCACTATCCTCCCTCAATTTCGTAACGGATCGTCGCCAGGAACGTTGCTATAAAAATTAATGGGAGGGGGGGGTAAAATCTAAAATTTACCAACAATTTTGACCATATTCCCCAACTTTTGTGCGGGGGTTCCAAACGCGCACTGGGTTACGCTGTAACTGTTTAACTATTTACCTGTTAAATAACAGTTAAATGGTTACAGCGTTTTGAAGTTTACGGGTACTTCAAAACGCTGTAACTATTTACCGGGTGAAAATAAATGAGCATAACTGTACACTTTTTTGAAGGGAATCTTTCGCTCTACAACTTCCTTCATGACGAGTTTTCTGTAACATGGAAAGGGAAAGAGTTCTAAGAGGAAAATTGACGAAATACCTGAACCGCTAACGCTTTTTTGACAAATTTTCATATTTAACGGCTCATATCTCGAAAGCGGTAACACTTAGGTACAAACATGGATATACTATTTGGAAGGAAATTTTATTACCTTTAATTTTAAAAAATATAAAAGTTTCTGTGCGACGCACCATTTTTGAGATAAACGCCAATAACAAAAATGTGGGACCTTTGGGACCCCCTCCCACCCCCCGCGGCACCTGAAATCGATGGGACTTCATTAGGCGTTATTTAGGAGACCATCCACTGCACATTCCTGAAAAAAATGGAACACCATGATTTAATGCAAGATGAAAACCTAATTTGACTGGACTATACTGGTAGTTTCTTAGACATAAAGTTTTCTGTAAACCCTTACGATTGGACAGTTTTTGTAATCGATATGTCTAGTACAAATCGATATATTTGTACATTGATGTTTATATGGATTTTAGTGTAAATTCTATATTTTCGTTTGACTTAGTATTCATGATAGGACCATTGCGCCGAGTGTTAAGCCCGTTGTCTTAGGAGCGCGCCGTCTGGAACTGTATGACTTGAATAAGTGAGAGTTTGTGTTACGTTGTTTTAAATTTAACGAAACAGTGGATCGTGGATTTAACGATCATGTTGTGGAGTTCATGATTTTAGTACTGTTCCTGTTAACTCTTTAATGGTTAGTGTTTATTTTATTCAAGAAACTTTTGCTCTTACAAGACAATATTTATGGCCTAGAATTCATTAAATTTCATAGTATTTTTAAAATTCCCTAGAACCTCCGGTTGTTTTCGACTTCTTATGACCCTCCAAAATTAAATCCTTTATCCGCCTCTGAAAATGGTTAAGATGAGCGGTAGGCCTACTGACTGTTGAAACACGCACTGATGTCCTGTACGCACCGAGATCAATGAAGCTTAAACAGGAAACAGGAAAATAACGGACTTCACCGTGGTATAGTAGGCCTTCCTAGCCTTCGTAGGCTCGTTTTACTGTATAATCTAGAGTTGTTTATTTACCCTCAAACTTTTAAAATTCAAGATTTCCTAACATTGCAACACTGCGAAAGGCACACAAAAACGTCTAAAACAATTAACTTTTATCATTCAGTAAAGCAAGTAAAACCACATCGATTTCTCCCCGTTTTCTTTCAAAAAGTTCGACTTAATTATTTATCTAACCGAGTAAATACTTTTACTATACAAATGTTTCCTTTTCAACGATTAATGCCTGTAATGAAGATCGTAATAAAATTTTAACGTTTAGTGTACCCACCCTACAGAGTACAATGAAGTCCACCACTCGACTTCCAGTGTAAGTGAATGGGGATCCCCCAATGAAGCGTTTTGCCGTCGAAGCGAGAGAGACTCGAACTGTGCAAACTGTTCAGAACGGGAAAAATCTATCGTGACGCTTAAAACGATGAGTCACCACGGATATGTTTAATGTGAAATTTGTGTAAGAAGTTGAAAAACACCCTGTGTTATACAATTATACCAACCAGGAACATTCTAGGAAGGAGTATACAGATAAAGCATGGAATGAAATTGTCAAGGAAGTAAATTTGTCACCTAAGAATCTCATTTCATAACATTTTTTCTTTAATATAATTAAAGTTACATAGTTTTTTTATACATAATCATTAAACATAAACTCCGATCAAATTTAAATTATCGAAGGCATCTATTATATAGAATATCAGGTCATTATTAAACCTTGGGAATATCTGGTGTCTCCTTTTCCAATTTTTTTTCTTATTTTCTTTGTGTTATAAACCTAGGCCATTCTAAGAATGCCAAACATGTTGTATCGCTCTTTAGCAATTCTTTTACCGCAACAAACAGCCGAAATGATAGTTCCGTTCGATGCACCCGTATTCTATGAGTTCTTCTTTTCATCCGTCGGTCAGTACCAATAATACATAATATCGTCCCATCGTACACTGCTCGTTTTAAAAACTTTTGAAGACGAAAGTTTTGTACCTTCTTGGTTGAAGACTGCTAACTGACAGCGAGAAAAATCGCCAAGTGAGCGGAGGGCAGATCGCTAATCGATTCTCACGCTCCGTGAGCGAAGGATATAATAGATTTCTGGCAGTTTTAATTTCAGAAATTTACTTTACTTTGCCTGAAAACACCGTCTAACATCCGCGGACGAATTTAGTTTCTCTTCTCCGTGTAAACTAATGATTCAGTGTATCTAATAGTAGACACAGTATTAGGTTATGCCTGTTTCCGTAAACTATCAGAAACTGATTTTAAACAATAGTAAAACTAAATTGAGACATGAAAACTAGTTAAAGCCAAAGGTGCTGCCGTGTTCGAACTGTCTGTAACTGTATATCGAATAGTGGTTACATTGATAATTTGGGTAAACGAGTGCCGGGATGTTTGACATAAACCCACTGGAGAATACTACGCTACATCTCGTAAAACTATTGTCAATACGTACTGAATTTATTTACCATAACGTGTTGCTAAGCTTTTCATCCGAATCAGCTGTTTTATATGTTATAGGGCTGGGAGTAAACCCACCAAGTTCACTATGTTTACGCTTTAAAATACAATTTTTGCAAAATCCTTTCTTAGAGTGCTTCTATGACATCATAAGAATATATCTTTAAATTTTTGTATTTGTACCTTATAAAGTTTTTGCGTCAAGTTGATTCTATGTCAGTCAGTCAGGGCGTGTTCTTTTATTTATACAGATTTAGTTATGCTATAATGCCAACGAGTACATATTAACTAAGGAACAGAAAATGCCGACATGGGCCTAAGCATGTGAGTGGGGCACGAGTCGCTTAACATGCACACAATGAGGATTAAATTAAACAATTTAAAGGATTGCATTTTGAGAGGAGTACTGGGCCGTTTATTTAATTTACCCCGCCCAAATATGTTTCACTAAACGGTGGGTTACGTTAGAGGCCTTCCTAATCTACCAACACACCGGTTTAATGCTAGGAAACAACCAACTTGAAACAACCACTAACACGGGTAGCCAGCTTTGACATACACCAAACTTACACAAGAATAATGATTAAACACTATAGCACTAGACACAATTACTAGGGCATTGCCAGCCTAATTAGGCTATTAGCCCCAAACCTAGTTTAACTCACATCGCGGGACTATTAGCTGTCTAATCGGCCCCCGCGGAAACGGTAGCCACGCACAAATTACTTAGCCGGCCATTACGCAATTACAGAACAAGGATAGGAATTAATACTTAAACGATTATCGTCGATCAATCCGTGATGGAGTGCAAAGCCTGAAGGTCCGTGGATGGTGTTGCCCCGCGAAGCAGCTCACGGATTTGGTGGACCCACTGTGCATTGCCTACTTGATCGTTGGTGACATTCGACATAGATAAGTTGTGACAGGCTCAGGTTCTCTCATACGATCCTAATCCGGATCCTGAGCGCGTCACAATTTAACATTATCATTTCGAGCTGAGTCGATCTACGATCAAAACTAAACTATTAACTAAAGAAGTTTCTAAAGACGTTATCCCTGCCAAACTAACATTAAACAAGATGTTATCATTTATGTTGAAGCTCCAATACATATTGGACATAGACAAGCAGATCAGTCGGTACAAATTAGACAGTGAGGGAACGAAAAGATTAATATCTATCTATAATTAGACAAGATAATCTGTTCGGCTGCATCTCTTCCCACTTCAAACAGCCATTCGTTAATAAGCCTTTTAAAATTAAATAACTTATAATTTTTAAACGGACGTAGCTTGCCCGGAATGTTCTTGCGCTCTACAATGCGAGTTAGTGACAGAAAACGTTTTGATTAACTTGTTATACCTTATCCTGAAGGAATTTGAATAACGCGTTAAAATGTTCAAGATCGACTTTTACGAAAATGTTATTGCAATTTTGAAATATATAAATCGCCAAGGTTCTTGCAAATATTCGTCTTACACTCAGTACAGTACTTTAAAGTATCAAAAACAGCGTTTGTGGAAAAACTACGGCTCTTTTTAAATGCGGTTTTTAATATTGCTTTCTGAATGAAATCAAGTGGCTCAAGAATCGAACTGAAAGCGCCGCCCCAAGCTATTATCCCCGCGTTAGTAAAGACTGGCGTTACGCGTAGTACGCGAGTTTTAATTTGTGGAAATCTAGACGCTAAGTTGCTTGAAAACATAAATTAATTTTCTAACTTTCTGTTTTTAAAACTTTTAAAACAAGTTTAAAAAAAAAATTAAATAGTGTGCTTAAGACCACACGTTGGAAGTGATAACTTCTATGACCAATTTATATTTTTTTGTCCGTACTAATATTAGAGGAGGAGGAATAAGGATAAAATAATTTAAAACATTAATGACTTTGCTGACTTTGGTATTTAATATACATATAACACAAATATCATATATATATATATACATACATACTATATCTCGAGCGGTGACGGTCGCGAGTTTGATGCTTTTTCCTCTCCCAATAAGAAGTGCTATGTAGTATATTCGCGTTGCGTACATACATATATATATATATATATATATATATAATACATACTATATCTCGAGTGGTAACGGTCGCGAATTCAATGCTTTTTCCCCAAGCAAAAAGTGCCCAACGCCGCTAAAGAAGTTTTCACTTCAAAAATCTGAACTGAAGGGTTTTTTAAAGCTATTCAGTCCACTTCATTCTCTTATCGAACATTACTCCTAGATATTTACAGGACTCGACGCCTTCTATGTTTCCACATAAACATGTATTATTAAGGTAATCACCGCATGTGTGCAATTTTAAGCTATTATTGTAGAAATCTGTTGTTGCCCTTAATGATAAGGGTAGGAACTTAGTTTTAGAGACATTAAGTGATAAAAGGTTTAAAGGTCATTACAAGTGCCACGCGCAGTTTATTGCTTGTGAAATGCAAGGGTTTCCTCTAAATGCTTCAATGCGAATTGTATGGAATTTCAGTTTTAGAAGTTTAAAATTACCAAACCGTAGTTTAGCTCAAAATTCTTAAATTATTTTCAAAGCAGAATTTACAAATTTCAAAAATACATTTCAAATTTCAGTAGTAAGAGTAACATAGGGCACTATACCGTCTCCACCCGCCCTATGACCCGATATCGATCCCTGCCCCTTCCTGTATACACCCACCCGTGTACATTATCTTTGTTTTTATCCATACTAAGCCATGCACATTCATTACGACCATGAAAATCGCGTGTAAGATATTTAGTGAGAGATGAATACAAATTTCCAATTTGTTTGCCGTAAAATCATATTACAACTGAATTTAGACTTATGAAAACATACCTTAAAATCGTTCAAGTAAGGAAGAAAAGTCAGTATATAGTAACAATGTCCTACATATTTCAATGATCCGATGTATCGAGTGAGCTACCAAATTTCTCGAAGGTTTTATATACAGTACAACCTCGGTTATCCGAGTTTCCGTATTAACCGAGGTAAATTTTAAAAAAAAACTTGTCAAAATCAATTCCGTTAACTTACAAATAAATGTAAGTTAACTGAATTGATTTCGATAGAAAATTCATAGCTTGAGAGGATTTCTCAATAAGTGAAATGATAAAAACATAACCAGTCCGAACGAGACTTTACAACTGTATCGGCACCGTAAAAGCTGTAGGTCACTTCATTAGAGACTCGCCAAAACGAACTAGTTGTCTTAAAATGCATATGGAAAAGAATTTGCCTATCAGTAAGTGGACGAAGTTGACAGCTATGTGTGAGACCAGATGGGTGGAGAACCATAATGGACTTTTACGATTTAAAGAAATCGACAAGTATATCGTAGAAGCTTCAGAAGAACTCACAGAATCTAGCGACATTTTAACTTCCTCGAAAGCAAATGACTATGTAAAAATTACCGTATACACGGAATTTGTTATTAGTCTCTGTACAGCCGAGTTTTTGTTTTCTTTCACGTTAACTATTAGCAAACTAATGCAAAAAGTAAATTGTGATTTGTCTGAAGCAATAGAATATATAATAAACGTGAAAAAACCATAACAAAGCAAGGGTGAACATAGACGAATGTTTCTCCAAACTATACACCGAAGCAAAAAGTATCCTTGAATCTGTAGGCGGTAAGATTAGTAAGCCACGGAAAACATCAAGACAAAAGAATCGAGTGAATATCACCACATATTCAGCAGAGGCTTATTATAGGATTGCTATAGCAATCCCATTTTTCGATGATTTTGTAGGACAATTAGATTCCATATTCGTAAACCATGATATTATAATATCAACCCTAAGTAGGTTGCTTCCCCAAAAATGTATCAACGTCGATTTAGACGAAAAAATTTTGGACAGCCTAAACCTATATGAAATTTTTTTAACAAAGATGTTTCTTATCGGAGCTTGATAACTGGAAAACCATGTGGGCTGACAAAAATAATAATATAATTCCAACTACTGGTCTAGAAGCCATCGATGTCTGTAACGACCAGTTATTTCCAAATATTTACAATATGCTCAAGGTCCTCATCACTTTACCAGTATCAACTGCGACACCTGAAAGGAGCTTTTCTACACTAACCAGATTGAAAACATGGCTGAGAAATTCCATGTCAGGGCATAGATTATCTGGTTTGGCGTTAATGTCTGTTCACATAGACATTAAATTGGATCCGGAAGAGGTTCTAATTCAATTTGCTCGTGAAAAATCTCGAAAACTGAATTTGCTGTTGTAAATAATAACAAATATTATACTTATGTAGGCCTATTATGTTTATCAAACCTATTTTAATAAATGTTTTTTAACTTACACATAAGACTTTTATTTGGTATGCTAAACCTTTGAGCTCTCGGCCCCTCCCGAAATATCATTCTGGATACGGAAATGGTTCACGAGGAGCCCTGGTAAGTTCACTCGGCGTGCAAGTTTGGATTTAGGGCTACCACGATCAACTGTCTTGAAAATTTTGCATAAACGCCTCAAGCTCCATGCATACAAAATTCAATTACTAGTCTACATGAAATTAAACCTAACGATAAACCTCGACGTTACGATTTTGCTGTCAGCATACTTGACAACGAAGAAAGCAATTCGTTAAAACAGATTATTTTTTTTATGAAGCAACCTTCCATGTTTCTGGTAAGGTAAATCGACATAACTTTAGAATTTTGAGTACTGAAAATCCTCATAATATTCGAGAACAAGAAAGAGACAGTCCTAAATTAAACGTTTGGTGTGCATTGGCTGTAGATGAAGTGCCAACCCCCCCCCTCCCTTTGGAGTTTTTTTTTCTTTGGACCCTTGTTTTCGCTGAACCGACAGTCACTAAGGAGGTATACCTCGACATGCTCGAACTGTAGCAATACCGCAAATTGATCATAAACAACCAAATGTTTACTGGCAGCAAGATAGTGTTCCTTCACACTGGGCTAAGATAGTTCGCGATTATCTAAATGACACATTTCCTGGCCTCCATGTTCCCCAGACATTATACCCTTAGACTTTTTTCTTTGGAGTTATGTCAAAGACAGATTGTTCGCAAAGAAGGTTCAAGCCATTGAGGAACTTAAGAGAAGAGTACGACAGATTATTGGAAGCATAACTCCTGCAAAGCTCAGAAACAGCGTGAGGTTGAATTCAGACTACAAACTTTGCGTGCAACCACGGAGAGCACGTGGAAATCTTTTAGTTTACTTGTAGAAGAATGAGTACGTAACTTTTGTCCATTCTTAAAATAAAAACTGTTTTAAATTTGCTAATTATTTATTTCATCTTGAAATGTGTCCAATAATTTATAACCACCCTGTATTTCAAATTGCGAAAATCCATTTTGGTTAATTGAAATAACAACAATTCAACAAAGTTGCACAAAGTTGTAGGTTCAAGCATAATTAGGTTACCCCCTCATTCCACCCTCTTTCTCATTGATGTAACTGGCATTAAGTGAAAAATTAAGAAAACATAAAAGCTGTGATTTTAGCAGTAGCCTACAACGGCATACACATTTTCTCCAAAATTATGCAAATCTCGATCAGTAATTATGAAATAGTAACTTCGTCATTACATTGGAAAAAGTAGGCGGTGACGACACAGCAATCTGCACAAACTTTACATGTGTAACCATGACGACGACGAAACGACCTTGATACACTAAGA
>JAGFPH010003383.1:71896-87867 GCA_018207615.1 Philaenus spumarius | reverse complement strand
CCCCCCCCCCCACGTGGATTTAATCCGGGTAATTGTATAGTATTTTACGATTTTTTGGGGAACCAGACGCGCTTAAATTTCGTGTAAAAAAAACAAAATTGGCCAATTCATTACCTATATATATATTTTGTAGACAAACCCCAAAAAAGACTTATTGTAGGTCGAAAAATCTAAAAGAATGGATGTAAATGTGGACGTTACAGTACGAACAGGTATATTTGTATATATAACATTTTTAATGACACCCCAAACCGAGTTCTGGAGACCATGGTCGGTGCTCATTTACCACTACCGACCTTAGAACTCACCGTGAAAATCACTGCAATATGGTCCCCTATGGAAATTCGCTAATAACACCCCAATTCACACAAGTTCTGTAAAACAAGCCATGCAAATCATCTAGAGAAATAAACCAAGGAAACATTACTACAGAATGATATCGGAGCCAATGCTGGCACTTGACCTTGTCCGGGAGTGATGGGCGAGGGTGTGGGGAAAGAGGGTAAGTGGAGACAAAAAAACATTTTCCCACGCCGCTTTCTAATGTGATTTATTCTTTCGACGAACTGGTGGTATCACCTCACTCTTGATAGGGTTACGAAAGTAATTTTAAATTTAATTACATTATTTATGTTAGTTTTTTCAGAGATAATCGCATAAAATTGGAACATGGAACTTGTTTATCTACCCGCGCCGGGAATACTGATGTTTTTAGTACGGTTAGTAGCCCATAGTCCAAGTGCCAGCGTTCGTGCCGGTATCTGTACACAGCGTTCTAAATCAATGATCGTCATCTTAGTAGTCTTACACGCCTTGACATTGAACATGCAACTTCACAGTAAATCTAAGAGTTATCCAAGAAACGTGACTTCTCTCTCCTCTCTCATCGCTTAGCCGGATAACAATAACTGCAGCAACTTGCAACTCGTGGTATGTAGGCTACACCGCTATAGTCTATTTTAGTTATATTTTGAAAGAAACCCTTGATTACTCCACACGTATTAAAGCTCGGGAGGAGTGAAAAAATATTTCTGAGTTTGACCGCAGCTCTCCAAGTGGCAGAGCTGTACACTACTAGCATTGAGTTTGCTAGTTTTTCATTCTTCCGCTATTAAATGTAGGGCAGCTAAAGGCGGAAAATAGAGGGTTACAGACGTAACCCTGACTGAACGTACTGAGATGCGCATGCGTGACAATGTATGTGACTATGTGTTATTAAACACAGTTTTCTCTCGCACATTGAACATTAACGGATATATTATTTTTCCAGTATTCCTCCGCGAGCAACAAGTTGATGTGATGGTCACCAGAGAGCAGGCTAAACACTCGAGTAATACAGTGACTAGATAGACAGTGTGGCCACATGAAAGCGGCCGCCATGTTTTTCCTAAAAGTAATGTTATCTGCCATAAAGTATAATGTAATTTATTTTCAAAATATTTACAAAACCTTTTGTTTTATTTCATAAAGGCTTCGTAAACAACTTTTTAAATGTTAAAAAGTAGTTAGAAAGCAGATAAGTTGTTTAACATGAAATAACCTATAAAATATAATGATTTAGCCTATTATCACATTTTTTACTAGCCTATGCCAATAGTTGAGTAGCCTACTGACGTTATTTCAGACTAATAAAGCTATATCAAAACAAGTTGCACTATTATTTTCTTTGTTCAATTCTACGTTAAAAAAAACATTTTGAAGTTCAATTACATTATTTATGCGGTTTATTTGAATAAAAGTTAAGGTTTTGTATTATTTTCAAGGAACCAAATTTTCAATAATTTGTAGCTATCTGAAAAATTATTTGACTGGTCATAATGAAATTTTTTTTAATTAAATTTAATTCTCAACTTATAGACATTTTCGTTTTAAAAATAAAAATTTTTCTGAGATAATATTTTCACAGAACAGGATCATAGTAGGCCTAGGCTACATTCTAACAAAATATTTTACAATCACAGCTACATATAAACTTAGCAACAGTATAAAACTAAACCAATTGTCTTTTAATTATTATCCTGTTGTTAATTAGCCTTTTTTATCAATTAATACATTTTACAAATTAAATATTTTCAAAGTCACACTTTCAGATTTTTACAATGCATTTATTTCCATCTGATTTTTTTAATAAGCGAAGCAATTCAAACTTTCCTAACTAACTAATTTATTTCTATTTCAATTGAAAGCTAATAATAAAATTAATGTCTCTAACAACAATTTAACATCGAAATTACAATTCTTTGATTTTGAGGTTAGGCAATTCAAGATTTTCAAGTTTAAGTTATTCAACGCCGAAAAACAGGTTTCATTATTAATTTCCCTCATTATTTCAGTTAGGCCTACTTATTAATGTGATTCTTGCCTTAGATTGTACCTTCACCAAGACTAAAAGAAAGAAAAAATAACGATGACAATTTAATTTGAAAACTATAAACAAACGTAGGGCTAACACGGACGAAATTATAGGTTTGGGCCAAAAACAGTTCTTAAAATTGCGTAATACTAATATTTATTGCATTTATCTTTTCTATTGATAAAAAGGATTAGCCTTTTGGTATGTACTTACTTCTGAAATATGCGCGCTGAAACGATTCCGTAGAGTGGCGGGAGTAGCCTAATCTGCTGTCATTTCCTTATTAATTTGGTGCAATATCACATACTTCAACACAAATCGCTTTAAAATAACTATTACGTTTATTTTAAAGTAAAAACTAACAAATATCTGTTAAAAAATCGGTAAAGTCGCTTTTACAATATGTGAACGTGAATGAATGTAAACAGATACGAATTTAGGAAAAACATGGCTGCCGACATCTTGACCAATAGGAAACAAGACCTCACTTGGCCACACTGTCTCTATCTAGTCACTGTATCTAGTAAGGTACACAAATTCGCTTCCACAACAAACGCGGATACTTTCGTCATAAATTATCCAAAATTATTGAAATTACTTTTAGTTGAAAGGTGATTAAACTTCGAATGTGGTGATTGTTTCACATTTTTCATTTTTGCATTATTGAATAAATCTTTGTTTTTGAGCTAAGTCAAAGAATACATTTTTAAATCTTAAAGATATCCACATTCGGACTGTCATAACCTTTAAAATGACACATTCAGAATAATTTCCTGATCATTATTACTCCAGTAATCTTATTACCCGTTTAATGGGAGTTGAAATTCAAGATGGTAAAATTGTAATAATAAATGTCTCAAATTAAATTATCAAGTTGATGCTATAACTAGAATTATAATGAAGGTTAAAAAGAACTAGCGTGCCTAAGGAATACTCCTAAACAAATACATGACTTACACATTATTTAATAGCCTAAGTAATTAGTGGAAATGACAGTAATTGCCAGTTTAGTGGCATTATAATATTA
Organism: Philaenus spumarius; assembly: GCA_018207615.1. Lineage (NCBI taxonomy): Eukaryota > Metazoa > Arthropoda > Insecta > Hemiptera > Aphrophoridae > Philaenus > Philaenus spumarius. Next base: position 84,487 of record JAGFPH010003383.1, on the reverse strand, counting down.
ATATAAACATAAACTAGTATTGAAATCCTTAAATCGGGCGAAACATGTATTTTAAATGGCAAATATTTTCAAGAATGAATAATTTTTATAAACTTTATATAGTTCTAAATTTGTTTTGCCGTTATAGATAAATTTCAGTATTTTTCCCAAAACTTCAGGCCATACTTTAAGACTGATGCATGATACACAGCAGGTAAATAATTTTATTGTTGGAGTTTCGGACTGTTTGGGCTTCGAATTGGTGCCCACGTCAACTAGTTCTCCCAAACTAGGGGATATACTCATCATGGCGTAATTTCTGAAACGTCAGTTTTTGTTTTTTTTTAACGAAGTACATTAACGCGGAATGATTTTGTTAACTAATTAAAAAATGGAAAATGAAATGCGTAACGAAAAAAGTGTTATTAATTGGTTGCTATGGCAATGACAAATATAAAATATGAGTAACGAAAAAACGTTACCGAATTGGTTGCTATGGCAATTAATGTAAAGTCATTCAAGAAACATGGGTTTTAGTTCATCGATTTAAATTAAGAGACGATCGGTTCCGTCCGGCGTAGTTCAGATATTATCGTCAAGCGCTGAAATACATTCAATAAACATAAAATGTTGGTTGATCAGTCTAGGCTTAACCTAAAATTATCGCACGTATATTTCATTTATTTTACCCGCCTTAACGGCAACATACGTACAATAATTTTAGGTTAGGCCTAGAAAGTAATTTTAAGTCTAGGCCTAACCCAAAATTATTGTATGTTGCCGTTAAGACAGGTAAAATAAATTAAACATACACACAATAATTTTAGGTTAGGCCTCGACTGATGAAACAACATTTTATGTTTTTGAATGTATTTACAATGAATGGACATTTAACTGTGTTTACCATCTTAGCTTTGATGTTATAATTGATTCTACACCTTTATTATAATAACATTAAACTTATGGGAACAGTAAATGTTTGTATAAAAAACGATCTAATAATAAACGGCAATTGAAAGATTAAAATTATGTGTGTATGTTGCCGTTAAGGATGGTAAAAGAATTGAAGAAAAGGCGTGATGAACTTCGTTCCTGAAGAGGGTCACGACCGCACACATTAGATTTTTTCCTTCATACAATGATGTTTAGGAATTTTATTTTTTTCTGTGAATATGCTGTACAAAATGTTTAAATATTATTAATTTGTACAAATTAGTTGAAAAATGACGACCTTATCGGCCGTTAAAGAAATGCGTTACAAAATCATTATATACGATAAAATAACCTTTCCTTCTGTACCTTTATATAAATTGTAGGCGTACACATAATAACAAACCATATTTATAATTATTTAACAATATGAATTTTTAATTGCATGTTAAACAGGAGTAATCGTGTGCACCACCAGTCGTCCGAAACAGAAACCCGTAAACAAAAGCAATCGTCGTCTTTTTTATACAATCACTTTGTAAAGCCCAAAGTAAAAGTTAGTATGAGTAATCTGTGACGTAGTTTAGCTGAAGGCCACAGATTAGTCAGCTTATTTGATTCACCTCATCTGTGACACAATGATGGCCAACCTATCATTCAGGTACTGTTTGATACTTCCCTATTTCTCCGTGAGTCAACATAAAGGTTTATTATTAAAAAAAACTTTGTCCGAACAGACGTTCGCTTTAAGTCATAAAATCGACCCTCGCTCCCATAAAATACTTATGTTAGTTTTATAATATTATTTCATTGATTTATTAGTTATTGTACAGTAACATTGCAAAATGAATTGGTAATTATTTTTATTTTACTCTTAGTATACATTCACTGTTATATTTATTCTGAATTTTTATTTTCTTTGGATTTTGCATACGTTAGAAATCACTTCTAGAATTAGCCTACTGTAATTATGTATGTTATTGTGATCGTGCTAATTCAAATAAACTGTCAATAACAATTTTTAAGTAGTCAAATTATGATTTTGTAACCTACTGGCCGTAAAACCGCTCAGAGTTGTCACAATTGTACCGTGCTTGGACTCGATTTGCGAGGATTAATATTTAGAGTTTCAGTAATTAGAGTAGAAATTAAGTAAAGTTAACGGTTAGAAAAATGTGATTTTGTAGCACAAGAGCTAGTTGGTGATTAATAGGAGAACCATTAAGCAGGTAGGCCGTGTTAGTCTATCTGCGCATGTGGGAACGAGGGTCGATTTTATGACTTAGAGCGCACGTCTGTTCGGACAAAGTATAATTGAAAACAAATATTCAGTGATTCACAGGAGCTTACTGGTGCCGGTACGGCGTTCCGGTTCTGGTTTTTATCATTTTTTTACGTTTTGCTTTAACGATGCACTGGGCCATCCACTCCCTCAATCACGCTCATTAAGGGGAGGATAACCTATCCGCCATATTGAATCTGATTCCCATAAGAGCAATGCTACATAATAAGTAATTTTTCCCGTTAATTCGTGGAGTAAATTTAAAAGTTTGGTTTCATTTTAAAGTACCGTCTTATGCTGATGTTGATTGCTGAATATATTTTCAAAACCCGTTTTATTCTTTTCATAAACGTACGTTAATAGCAGAAAATAGTAAAATTTATTAATTTTTTACTCAGTTGCAAAAAGAGATATTGCAAAAAACCTTAGCAATCAACACCCACAGTCAATTTTAATTTAAGAAAAAAATACAGTTTTCATTTTTTGACGAAAATAACACAAACATGCTTAAAAGTTAAGGTATGGTTAGGTTATTTTAACACTGCAATTGGTTGCGAACTTCGCCGTTTTGAACACTCGGAATCGAAATGGGACAACTTGGGAGCACCAGGCACCCTTTCGCCAGCCTCGCGAAGACCGATGATTCAGAGTCGAGGCGGCCGAAAAGTTTAAAACAGCGACGTTTACACTATTATATTATTAACTTTTTCGGCATGAAAAAGTTTATAATATTATTGATGAGATTATTGTAATCAAAATAAGACCACAAACATGGTATAATTTGGATCACATTTAGTGATTAATACTTATCGAATAATTTCACGATACTTGATTAATACTTGATTTAATTTCACGATTAATTAAAAAGTAAATATCCCAAATGAGAGTACAACACGAAGTGCATACAAACAATGGCTGTACACTGATGAACGCCGTCACAGATACAAGGTCAAAAGGCGCCCCGAAAGAGAAAATATTTAAACGTAGGTACCTGAACACCGGCCGCACGGTCATTTAACAAGTTGTCTGCTGGCTTTGACTGTACTATACTCAGCGATATGCGCCTGAGCTCGTCCGCGCATGCGCCCGGTACATGCTACCTCTCGCGAACTGTCAAAAGTGGCTGCTGGCTTTGACGCTGACATTGAGATGTTGTTTAGTTTTGTGACTTTTGAGTGTCGCTAGAATAATTCACCAACAAGGGTCTGTGTTGTGTCCTCTTGATAGGCTTGCTTGTGTTTTATTGTGTTTGTATAAGAACAATTTCAAAAATACATTTCTATACATTTTTTGGTATACATAAAATAAATGTGTTTAAATTTACAGTCTTTTACCGAGGATTTAAATTTCTGATAAAGGCTATTGACTAAATAAGGGACAATTTGCCAAGTTTTTGCTTAAAATAGTATGTGTCTTTAAAATTTGGTGTCCTATGTACAAGTAAAAAAAATAGTTGCATATACACGTGTACTTATCTTACAAAAGTAAGCATATTGTCTGCACCCTTAAACTCACCAATGATGCGTTAAATAGGAGTTTTAGAAGTGAAAATTTCAACAAAAAAACCCCTGGATCCCTCCTTCCGTCATTTGGAGTAATTACGAGGAAACCCCTGGTTATTCAGGGTAATAACAATAATTATTTAGGAAATAACATTGATTTGTTCGCTAGTTTAATAATGGACATGAGATCGGCAGCATCGCTTATGTAACGAGTAGGTACCACAAACTCGAACACAGGGCACATTACTGCGCCTTTATAAAACTTACGTACGTGAGTAACATATAACATAACAGCTGATTTCACCCATTATCTGTAATACTTGAACAAACCCAGAGTAGATTATGTTAAGTTAATTTTTTTTTAATACGAGTTATAGAACTAATGTATGCTATAATACGTTATATTTGCAAATAAATACAACCTTTTATCATCAATATATTCGTTTATACAAATTTAAAGAAGATCTATTCGTTTAACTTCGGAAACATTCGTACATCTTCGGATAACATATAAACAGATTCGATTATTAATTCCTTCACTATAATATTAATAACTTCTAAATCATTTGATCTATTAATATGCAATAAAAAGCAATTAAAACATAACACGTGCATTTTTCTTTTAATTTATAATAACGTATAAAAATATAAAATACGTTTTATAATCCTTATGATTGTACATATTTACCGACTTAAAAATCCCCGTCAGCATAACAAGGTAGGCCTGGATAAAGTTTGTTGTTTTTAAATAGTATTTTTTTAAATGATGTATTTCTGATGTGTCTCTAATTAACCTGCCTGTGATTTATCACGGGGGCTTACTAGTAGTTATATAATAATGCGTTTCCGTAAAAAATTCAAAATAGTTGATTGTTTGGAAACGAAGCTGTTTAGGACTTATGTTTATTTTGATCATAGGATTTTTTTTAAACCTATCATTGTATTTAGAAAAAAGGAGTCGCGAAGGCAAACAGGGTTACAAAATACTAAACACCCTATGCTGCAATATCACCTTCCTATTACATTGTTTCATACACTGGGAAACGACATACTAATTGACGTGGCTAATTATAAATGTCGAATGCGTTCAATGTAATGCCGGACATGTGGTGAAATGATATCCTGTATTCGCGGGAAATAAGGTGACTAACTTCACTGTCACTGTTTCCTTGAAGCAAGGTTTCTCCAGTTTGTTGTAGTTTGCCTCCAGTGGTTCACTGAGTGTATTAAGGCTCGGCAGGAGTATAAAATATTTCCGAGTTGACCGCAGATCTCCAAGTGGCAGAGCGGGCGCCGGGAGATAGGTGCAAGACGGTGCAGTTGCACCCCTTGGCTCGAAAAATAAAGACAAATTTAGTTTAGAAAAACAAAATAACCACAAGTGCTTTTTACAAAATATTTTGTGTTGAACCAAACACATTAAGAGCAATATTACGAGCACCTAGATCACAACATTTATTGTTATGATACATAAAAAATTTTTATCCGTTATTTTTCAAACAAATACTTCAACCTTCTTGGCTTCTGTCCAAACTTATTGATTGTAATCAAATAGTTTATCATTCATTTGCACTCGTTTCCTGCGATGGCTGCGATAGTGTGTTATATTCATGTTCTTAGTGGTAAATATCCTTAAGGTCTGTTTGTCAATATGTAAGGCCCTCCGCTCACGGGGCGAAAAGGAATCGAAGCAAGAGAGACGCGAACTGTGCGAACTGTTGAGAAAGGGAAAAATCTATCGTGACGCTTGAAACGATGAGTTGTGTCTTGTTGACCATGGAGGTGTTTAATGTCACATTTGTGGGAAAAGTTGAAAAAACCCCTTTGTTATATAATCATACCCTCCAGGAATAAATTCTAGGAAGGAATATACAGATAAAATATACAGGCATAGAATTAAATTGCCAAGTAAGTAAATTTGTCAACTAAGTATCTAATTTCATTACATTTTTTCTTTAATATAATTATAGTTGCATAGTTTTATTATACATAATGAAAAAAAATCCGATTAAACAATTATTGAAGCCATCGATTATATAGAATATCAGGTATTATTAAAACCAATAATTTACTTGAGGGTTATCTGGTGTCTTCTTTTCCTTTTTTCTTCTTTTCTTTGTGCCAATTCGATATTAAAAGAAAATTTACAGTAGTAGAAAGTTATAAGTCTAGGCCATTCTATAGAATGCCAAACATTTTGCATCCCTCTTTTGCAATTATTTTACCGCAACAAACAGCCGAAATGATAGTCCCGTTCTATGCATCCGTATTCTACGAGTCCTTCTTTTCATCCGTCGGTCGGTACAAATGAAACATAATATCTTCCTCATCATAAACTGCTCATTTTTTAGTTTTGTACCTTCTTGGTTGAAGAAATTGAAATTAAATGCGAGAATCGTGAGCGGAGGACATATCGCATGACGCTCCGAGTTCGAGTCTCTCTCGCTTAGATTGCCTCTCGCCCCGTGAGCGAAGAGTCTAAGTCAGTAACGCCCCTATATCTGGGGAGTGTGGAATAGAGAGAGTTGTGATTAAATTAGTGGACCTTTCATAGAGATAAACTTGAAAGGTCTCTTGTGGTAATATCATGGTTTAAAACACGTTTTAAGTGGTTTATTTTTTTGAAAATTCCCCGGACTCCCCCTTTTTCTGGGAGGGTGGGGGGGGGGTATTCCGGACACCCGGTGCTTTTGCACCCCCTGTATTCAAACCTCCCGGCGCCTATCAGAGCTGTACACTACTAGCATTTAGTTTGCTAATTTTTCATTCATCCGCTAGCAAATATAGGCCAGCTTCATAAAGGCGGAAAATACAGGGTTATAGACGTAAGCTGTAAACGAAATGTGCATGCGTGAAAATGTATGGTAGTATGTGTTATTAAACATAGCTTTCTCTCGCACATTGAACATTAACGGATGTATTATTTTTCAAGTATTCCTCCGCGAGCAACAAGTTGATGTGATAACCACCAGAGTGCAGGCTAAACACTCGAGTAGGAACACAAATTCGGCGCGTACATGCTGCCATAATAAAGTGGATTTTTTTGACATAAATTATCCAAAATGAAATTGCTTTTATTCGAAAGGTAATTAAACTTCGAATGTGGTGATCTTTTTACATTTTTGATATTTACATTATTGAATAAGGAAAAAATAGCAAACTTTGATTTTGAGTTATGTCAAAGAAAAAATTTAATTAAAAACAAATTGTAAAAACTAAAAGATATCCACATTCGGACTGTCCTGACATTTAAAATGACACACTCAGAATAATGTTCTGATCATTATTACTCCAGTAATCTTATCACTTGTTTAACATTGCTCTTTAATCTGAGTTGAAATTCTAGATGGTGGCTGGTATAACATTATTATTAGCAAAATATTGATAACATTTTTGTCACTAACATATTTTTATGTCTGCCGTTTACAGAGGTCAATAGCGAAATGTTAGTAACATTGCTAATAACAATGTTTTGAACACAAATGTTAAAAACATTCCATTGGATTGTCTGAAAAGGAAATAAGCAATGTTACTGACATGTTGTAAACTTTGAAATGGAAACCATTTGCTGTCATCCTCTTCAACACCGTCGCCTGATTTTCCTTTTTTTTCAGTTCTTTCTGAAACTGCCCGATACAGTAATTGTTCTAATTTTTTCGACTTCCGTCTACTCGCAATCGAAAATACATGAAATATGCCACCAATGCATGAAAAATATGTCACCTTTTCAGCTTATCTTTGTATTCTTTAATTGTAGAATTCCACAAACATCCATTCTTACGGTATTCTTCGATCAGCTTCATAATTTCTGCCTTTGACCACTCCAATCTTAACTTAGCAAAAAAATTAGAGACTAGAAAATTAAACAAAGCACTGCACTATTTCGATCAATTGTCGAAAATTTACCCAATCGCCTATTCCCACCACTGAGATGATATCCCCTCCTTCAACCAAAATGTTACTAACAACGTTAAAAACTTCAATACTTGTACAAAACATTGTGTTTCTAACATTCTTTGATCCGGAACTATCAAACTATTTATGTTATTGGCAATGTTATTCACAACGTTACAGAAAAACATAACAATGTTAATCGCAATTGTTATTAGCAATGTTATTGGCAACAATGTTTCTAACATTTTTGACGCATTGGTGTAAACGTATCCAAATGTTAAAAGCAAACATTCATGCCCATCTTACATAATGAGCCCTATTAACCTAAGGGATCCGATTTAAAGTATTTACCAAACGGATTCTGAAAGTTTGAATAAGGTTGATAAAACATGATAAAAAAGCTTCCCAACATAGCGCTATGTGGGTAAATTTGCGACCTACGAGAGACGCAGTGGTAGCCTGGAGCGCACACGACGATACTACCTGTGTTCTCTACTACCTGTGATCCAGCTTCCCCACACACCACTTCCTATCTCACCGTTGGTAACAAATTTAAACGTTTAGCGCTGTATTCGGAAGCGTTTTTATCATATTTTTCAACCTTATTCAAATATCAAAGGTATACGAATTGTAGGTTTTAACGTCTACTTTCAGAATCCGTTTGGTAAAATTAAATCTGGCCACTCAAGGTGGCGCATTGTGCAAGATAATGGCCTAAACTGTTTATACTGTAATTGTGCAAAAACTATTAATGCGCCAAATATCATCTTCCGCCTGTGTGACGTAGAATCATTTCCATAAGATCTGCACTTAAGGGTCGGCTCTAGCTGTCGGCCATGTTGGCTGACACTCCATAAGACCAATGTTAAATTAAAATCAAAATTTTTCCTTTATTTTTGATCGGAAAATTATAAACGATATGTCATTTTAAAGCTATGGTCAATATGAATGCAAATGGCCTTTTAAAAATTAAGAAAAATATTTTGTTTAATATTAATTAACAATTTAAAACATTGATTTTTTATATTTTTTTATGTTGTCACTATTAATTATAGCGAAAAACTACCAAGCCATTCGCCTAAAGAATTTCGTCCCCAAGATTTTGGTATTTTTTAAAAAAACTCTATTTGAACAATTGCGGGTTTTAAATGGATTTAGGCTGAGCAATGTCCGTGTAACCTACCGCCACTATAGGGTGATTTGAAATATGTTTTACGTTGAAAATATTAATTATAGCGAAAAATTACCAAGCCATTCGGATGAAGAATTTTGTCCCCAAGAGTTTGGTATTTTTAAAAAAACGCTATTTGAATAATTGCGGGTTTTAAATGGATTTAGGCTGAGCAATGTCCGCGTAACCTACCACCGCTATAGGGAGTCGCAGGTTGCTTTCTGTTTTACTAGAGCCGACCCTTAACACGTTCACTGCTACGCAAATTTTGTATTTCCTATACTAGGAGCTGACCTTTTATTTTTTATATTTATAACCTAAATGAGTAGAAATTACTGTATTTTTTTATTTTTGAACCTTTCTACGTAATAATCACTAATATTTTAAAGCGGACGCACATGTGCGTCCATAGCACATAGGCTTAAAATTGGCGTGCGAAGTACGTAATGGCACTGTGTATTGAAAATTTCCCCAATATTTGGGTTGGCGTGCGAAACACGCAATGCACCGTGTATTTAAAATTCTCCCAATATTCGGATTGGCGTGTGAAACACGCAGTGCACTGTGTATTGAAAATACTCCCAATATGAAGCACGCAATGCACTGTGCGTCGGCCGCTTCTCATAATGTTCAGTGTCAAGCTCACATGTGCGTCCTTAGCAAGTGAACGAGTTAATATTGTAAGTTAACAAAGACACGAATTTTTGAAATTTTTTAATTTTAAAGCGTATTTTTTTCAACTTTTCTCGGTGAAAAACGGTCCGATTGTGGTCTATAAAATTTTGTAGGTTTTTTAATTGTCTACGAACTGGAAGTATCGTGAGCCATTCATAACATTTTATAATTTTAAAGAAAAACCCAGAAAGTCCTAATTCATTGTTATTTTAGTTTACAGAAATTGCGCAAAATCTCCTAGCCTGATAGTTTTTGTATTTTACATACCTATGTAGGCTACTGTTCCCCTAAAGTCACTGTGGATGTCGCTTGCTGTTAAATTCAATAACAAAATTAGCCTCTTTTTTTTTTGCTCTATTGGCTGGACTACAATTCACTCTCTTTATCTCTATCTGTTGTCTCCGTGTTAAGGGTGTGCAATACCCCTCGAGTAAAAGCATAAAGTGAGCGAAGCCAACCTTGAGAAGACTGGAATATGATATACTAGAATATCGCTTGTATACACTTTCGTTTTTACTAATGCCGGTCTTATTTTTAATTTCCGCCATGTGAGTACGACATTTAAATTTGCAGAAAGCTCCAACGTACAGTTAGTAGGTAACAAAATTCGCCCCGATGTTTTACTGCTTTCTGGCGACTCGACTGAAAATCATGTTTTTCGTTTCTTGTTTATAAGCAAACTAGCTGACCCGTACGGCGTTGCCCGTGTTGGTTGGTATTTTCAGTCTTTTTAACGTAATTGTATTCTTTTTAAGTATTCAGTCAGTGAGTGGTATTTGGCTTTTATATATATAGATCTTAAATAATAAAAGCACTATTGTCATAATAATAAAAGATCTCAAATTATGATTTTAGTAACTTTGATAACCCCCAAACCCATCCTAAAATTTCGAAATTTTTCATACCCTTTTTTAGTGAGCACCTATGGCCCTAGAGGAAGCTACATATCAAATGTCATTCCAATCCGTTCCATGGTTTTGAAGAAATCGTGATTTAATAACTTTGATCCCCAAACCCCCCAAAAATTTCGAATTTTTTCAAACCATTTCTTAGTAAGCACCTATGGCCCTAGAGGAAGCTACATACCAAATTTCATTCCAATCCATTCGGTAGTTTTGAAGAAATCGTGATTTAATAACTTTGATCCCCCCCAAAATTTCGAATTTTTTCTAACCTTTTCTTAGTGAGCACCTATGGCCCTCGTATAGCCCTAGAGGAAGCTACATACCAAATTTCATTCCAATCCGTTCGGTAGTTTTTGAGAAATCGTGATGAGTGAGTCAGTGGGTTTTGGCTTTTATATATATAGATATCTTTAATAAAAATGTATAATTTACAATTTCTTTCACCTAAGAATTATAAATTAGATGTTCATGAACGATTTCCTGTCAATTACAAAAGATTGTCTTAAAAATTAGTTGAAAGACAAGTTATATTGAAGAGGACTGTATGGGACTGTCTCGTCCTAATATTGCACACCCTTTAAACCAAGTTGTTTGGTATCTATACCAAGGCACGAGGTATGCACTGATTAGTTTTAGAACGTGATTCATTTTTTTTTTTGCACAGATAACATTTGAACTTATTTTTTGATAAGGTAATGACGCATACTTTATTTGCTCTTTCATTAGTTTTGGTAGAAACCACTTCTACTTAAGATTAAATAAATACAAAACATTACAGTTTTCCAATTCGATGTTATTCCTATTAGCCTACTACTACTTACAATTCTAGTAAAACACATAAGGGTTCTAAAAAATATACGTTCACTGTTTCAACATCTTGTTTAATTCAACAAATAAACTACAGTAATTCATTGGGATGTATATTACGTAACGGAATTTCAATAATCCGCTGTTGGTATCCCTGACTACAGGCAACACTCACGAATAAAAATAATGGATATGCTTACAAGCAAATGCTAGTAAGAAAAAGCAAAGGAGTGTCAGCACCTGCTTTAGGAGTAAGGTTTGCTACGAGGTGCATAAATAAAAATAGCAAGCATCTGCTAGTTTAAAGACTTTAAGGATTTGCTTGCTATGACTGTTGCCACATGTTATTGCATGTATATGTTACAAGCTGTACCCGCGAATTTGTCCACGTGCAGCAACGGCCGAAAGTAGCTTTTAAAGCGAAACTATTAAAGAAAATATGTAAGTTAGCGAGATAAGTTTCAAGATCTTGCCAAAACTCGATTACCTTTGCCGTACACAGTGAAGCCACCGTCTTGTTCATTGGTTGTCCTCTGATACGTAGTTTTCTTATTGTATAACTAGCTGACACGTACGGCGTTGCCCGTGGTGGTTAGTATTTTCAGTCTTTTTAACGTAATTGTTATCTTTTGAAGTGTTCAGTCAGTGAGTGGTATTTGGCTTTTATATATATATAGATCTTAAATAATAAAAGCACTATTGTCATAATAATAAAAGATCTGAAATTATGATTTTAGTAACTTTGATCCCCCCAAACCCCTCCTAAAATTTCGAAATTTTTCATACCCTTTCTTAGAGAGCGCCTAAGGCCCTAGAGGAAGCTACATACCAAATGTCATTCCAATCCGTTCGGGCGTAATTTGAGGATGATCAAAAACGCATTGAAAACGCAAGGAAAAATGCAAAAACGCCTATTTCTGGCGTAATTTTGGGAGAATCTCAAACATTTTTTAACAGACTACTTTTAGGCCTTAAACGAACCTAAGTACCAAATTTCAACATTCTCTGCCAATTAGTTCTCGAAAAAGCTGAGAAAACGCAAACACATCGCTAGAAAAACGCGAATATTGGGCGTATCTTTGGGATGTTTTCAAAATCCGTTCTTAGTACGCGTCTAAAGTTCCAACTGAACATGCATGCCAAATTTGAACTCATTTGGTTCACTAGATTTTTAGTTCTGCTGATGAATGAATGAGTGCCATTTCGCTTTTATATAGATAGATTTAGAAGTTCATCTTATCTTTAATGTTTATATTCTCAATAAATTTTTTTATTTATCTCTGATTTAAATAGTTATTTTTTTAACTATTCTCCTTAGAAATCTTATTCCCCCCCCCCCTGACTTTAACCAAAATTCTGACTTTCCAGGTTTCCCCTGTCGATAGCCACCCTGCAGACGGTGTAGTACAGGGACAGTCTGACTGTCTATCTGTTGGCATGTATAGT
>JAGFPH010003383.1:21918-38421 GCA_018207615.1 Philaenus spumarius | reverse complement strand
CAAATCGCATAAAAATCGGTTGATTCATTCGCGAGATATCGTGAACGAAAGAAAATAAAAAAAGTGTTTTTCCTCAAATTCTCCGAAACTTTTCATCTGAAAAATTTTTGTTGTTGATTCTTTTAATGGACTTAAAAAACTGCATCGATTGCCGCAAATTGCATAAAAATCGGTTGATTCATTTAAAAGTTATGGCAGTTCAAAATTTCCAAAAATAGTGTTTGATGTAATTAAACTTAGCGGGAAGTTACATGGATGGCCTTTAGGGTCAACCGTTTTTTTTTTTTTATTTTTTTACATTTCACAGTTCGACAAATTAAGAAAAGTAATTTAAAATTTACAAAAAAACTAAAAAACAATAGACAAACATGCAATGAGTAACGTCAAATAGACAAAATTAGGTACCTCCAAAGGAAAAGCCTGTTGTCGGAGACCACCAATGAAAGCTTTTACAATTTGTCAAAACAAACGAGGAATTTGAATCCAGATTAATGCGAGTTAGTTAAAGCAGATGCATGATTTCATAACACGTGGAGTGCCCATGGGAGATGGGAAGGCAAATAAAAAAATGCGAGGCATAGGAAGGGCTGCGCGAATGATGTTCCGGCTCTGCTTGTATTCACTTCCCAATGACGTGATGAGGAAAGTATTTTGATGTATTCAAAAGTAAAAGTCACGTCTGAATACGCCATCTCTCAGAAGCACATTGAATCATTCTTAGCCGCAAAATCGTCAGTCTGCGGCATTTCTGACAAATTACCTGGAAACGCCTTGAATGAAGCGTGCTATGAATTTACAATTTATTCGCTCAATTTCACTCTGTCTACGCTATTGATTTGCAAACTAACATTGGTATTAAGTTTTACAATTTCTGGTACAGATATTAGTTATAAAATCCCCTTTCATAGTCGCAGAATATGATATTTTACCTGTTGGTAATCCGTCGTTATGAGTAAGGGTCTGCTGTAGTGGCTGTCATCTTTGATTTTTATCCAGTAAGAGCAGAGAGTTAAATTTAAAACAATTAAACAATTTTTTATCATAAAATTGTTTTCAAGGTCTCATTTTAACCACAGTCACAATACGCATCCGTTTTGCGTGTCTTTTTCTATTTTCTACGCGTTTCGAGCCCGTAATCCCATCTTCAGGTGTTTCTCTCTTTGATATCGTCATAGACACGTTACAGACAGTCGGTGTACTTACACCATCGCGCAGCCTATGATACGCTGCTTACGTTTTGTACCGTAGCTATTGAAAGGTTTTACCATGATGATCAAGGGCTGTATCGTGCAGGTCATTGGACTGAAATTACAGCTGATCATTTAATATTATGTTGGGATTGTTTCTTATGGCTCGGAGTGAAAAATATTTCTGAGTTGACTGCAGCTCTCCAAGTGGAAGAGCTGTACACTACTAGCATTGAGTTCGCTAGTTTTTCATTGTTCTGCTAGCAAAAAAAAAAAATCGCAAACTTTGATTTTGAGTTAAGTCAAAGAACAAATTTAGTTAAAACTAAAAGATATCCACATTAACACTGTCCTAACCTTTAAAATGACGCATTCAGAATAATTTTCTGATCATTATTACTCCAGTAATTTTATTATCCGTTTAACATTCTTCGTATGGAAGTTGAAATTCAAAATGGTGACTGGGTCTGCCGAGCCTTAATTCTTTGTAAATTTCCTAAACCATATTTCATTACATGAGGTGTGAAAAACATGAAACTATAAATTGGTGGATGGAGACAAATAAAAAACAAGGCGTACCATCGGTATTTCTTTTTTATAAAATTTGGGAACTTAAGTAGGCTTCTAACTCCACAAGTTTTTTCAAAAATGTTAGTAGCACTACATTCGGAAACAGGAACGAATGGGCAGTTTACCAACAATTTTGAAGAACACATATTCTTTCAAAAAAAGTCTTGATGTATCCTTAAAAACCCTTTCATCCTACTTAGAAGATATCATAAAACATTACCTTCGGGGGACCAAATTTCGGCTCCTTGAACTTGCATAGTAAAATAAAATTATGATTTTTTTCAGTCTCAATGGTTGGGACACGAGAACATGACAAAGAAACGAGTTATCCTATTGGGTAAAAACCTAACGACCTTATCAACCGCACGAAGGGTTTGCAAGAAAACATACGTTTCAGCATCTATTTCAAGAGTTAATCGAATAAAATATAGGGGAAAAGTATTGTATCAAAAGTGTAAAATCTTCGTGTTCTACAATATTACGAAATCGTTTTAAAAGAACAGACCGGTGGGTAAAATAAATCATCTTTAGTAACTCATTAAAAAGACAGAAACACCGAACCCCCTCGTTGAACAACAACAAACATTCCTCGTTTATTCTTTAATATGTAAATATTTTTCACGTCAAATCTTGTGAATGCCAACCACGAACCAGCAGATTGTATATTTACAGTTGTTTACAAATTATAAAACTGGTCGGCCTTGGGAAGTCCACTTTGCTGCATATATTTTGCGTAGGTTTTACACTTCAAACGCCCAACACGTCAACTTCTGCGCAGAAACAAAAATGAGTGAACTTCTGTCTGGCGTGAACAATGCGACAAGGTAGCCAGCCAGCCTACGACACCTGCGCCGCGCAGTGTTCCTGTGCGAGCGTCACGTATGCCGCCAAAGCCGTTATAAATAGCTCAGACTACAAGAAATCTATACAAATAAATAAAATTGAAGTGTCTGTCTGTGATTTCAAAATGTAAGTTTTTCTAAGCTCATATGGTTATTCATACTTTACCAAAACCTAAACACACATTTATAAACTGTCTGTCCCGGTTAATCTCCGGAATGGCTGAACCGATTTTGTAGCTGTGTGTACGAAATATATCAGTATAATTTGTTTGCTCGTAATTTTCCAGCTGTTATTTACGCGCAGCTTCGTTCCACCCGCAGAGGACGAATCGACATTCGCTTCGCTCGTAGCGTACAAGCTCGGCCATCGGAATCGGATGAGAAGAGGCCCACGCGGTTAAATCGTCTTCGTGGATTTTAATCGGGTACTGTTAGGCCGGGAACACACTTGTCGTTTTTTTCCGATCGGATTTTTTTACCGTCGCCGCCGTACCAGTATTGGCGCGTAGGATGGTATTGCGAGTTACACGTTGTGCGGAAAAAGGGACGATCGGATTATTTAACGCCGACAGCAGCAATGCAGCCGACCAGTGCCACTACAATCGACGGATTTTTTACTGTCTCTCTCGAAATGGTGGCATACGTGAGTAAATACAAGAAAGGCCTGTGCTCTGGGACAAAACCTTGGACATTTTTAAAGATAGAAACGCCACAAGGAATGGGTGGCATGAAGTTTGTTTTCAACTTAAGAATGATTTTGATAACCTGGAAGACAGCAAAAAGAAGGACTAAAATAATTGAAAAACTTTTCTTCGTCGTTTCTTAAATCAGGAAACAAAGTGTATAGTACTGTAGTAGCAAAGCGAGAGCACCGATGGAGCAACGTGCGTGCGAGGGGACTTGACCTGCTCTCCAGCGGTGCTCCTGCTTTGCTACTACTGTACTATAAGGTCCGTATTAGACTAGGACACCAAGCGACGTCACCGGTGATCTGACTAGTTGCTGGGCACTAGTTCTTACGGTGCTTATTACATTAGGGTCACCGGTGGCGTCACCAGCGTTTGGTTACTGACTGGTGACTCTGCCCCGTGACCAGACGAGTAACCACTGGTGACCAAGAATTATCGCTGGGTATTGAATCAATGGCTCCTATTACACACAGTCACCGCTGTTGCGTCACCACTATATTTTTGTGTTCTGCGCTGCGAGTTCAGTTTGTTTGACGCTAGTGTAGTGAGCGGTCGTAATGTCGGAAAAATATGAAGAAATGCTGCTTCTTACTCTTTTGTTAAGGAAAAGGAAGAGACGGGCAAGGAAAACTCACGTGCATCCGATATTATCACTCAGAGAAACAAAAGGATTGTTTTATAACCTTTTTGACGAACTTTGTGCTGACGAAAACAAGTTTTTCAATTACAGAATGTCAACATCCTCCTTTTTTGAACTGCTTTCACTAAAAAAGGTAGACATTACCGGAACAAATACTAGAATGAGGAAATGTATTTTGCCAGAAGAAAAACTTGTAGTTACTTTAAGGTAAGTAAAAAAAATGTGTTTTACTTCATTTCTGTATATTCAAAGCGTGGTTCTGATTTTAATAACTCACAGGTTTTGGATTACAGTAAAATGTATCAATATATTAGCTACTGAGTTCCTTTATGTTTTAATAATTTGTAATAATAATGAAGAAGTGTTACTGTCAAAGACAATTTACATTAGTATAGTTTATTGCTATAATCATCTGAACTTACATCCCAAATCGAGCGATGGCCTTCAACAGCATAAGTAAAATCTTCCGTGTTAAGTTTGTGGTTCAATAGCAACTGGCATTCTTTCGCATTATCAACTTGTTTGTTTACTTTCCCTCACTACCACAATTTTCGTCCCCGATAACCATCGCACTAGACTGGGACTCTTTAATACAATCCTTTTGTTTTTTTGTTCACTAGACATTTTTTAACTGTCTTAGCTTTTGTTTACACGGAAAACAGTGCACGTGGAGCTAGGACGAGGTGACAGCGCTGAATGTGTAGGCACTGGAGTGGGGGAACTTTGGGGGTTGGCCTCGCTCCTGGTGACTTTACTGGTGTCGCGGCTGGCTGCCCGTACGGTAACCGGTGACGCCACCGGCGACGTCGCCTGGTGACTTAGTCTAATACGAGCCTAAAAGGCTCCAACTTCCTCTCTCCTTTCATATTCGGATGAACCCAAATAAGTATATTTTTTCGCTTCCTCTTCAATCGAATTCGGAATAACAATAATGCAACAAGTTGTTCTATAATCATATTATACATAACACTAATTACAATATGATAAAACGACAGTTAAATAGACACTGTGTGATTAGACAGCGACGGATATTTTACCGCCCAGTGTGTTAACGCTACAAATTATGTTAGAGCGGCGACGGTAAAAAATCCGATTGGGAAAAAACAAAAAGTGTGTTCCCGGCCTTATGGTATTTTACGTTTTGATCGTTTTCGGGGAAACAAAGTGAACTATAAGGTTGTGAAAAAAAAACAATATGTGCAGAATAATATCTTACATTAATATTTTTAGGTAAAAGCCTAAAAAAGGTTTCATTCTAGTACGAAAAATCACAAAAAAGTTACTTCCGATCACAAAACTGCTTCAGATAGTTGGATTTTTTGCTAAGGAACTCGTCCGAGCAACTTACACAACCAACGTGTGTACCAAATTTGGACCAGATTTTACGTAAAATGCGGCCGCTAGAGTGTGATCACATATAGGCTACATTTTAATGACACCAAAACGAGTTCTGGGGACCATGATCTTTGCTCATTTACTACTCCCGACCTTAGGTCTCACCATAAGGGTCACTGCAATAGCTCATCTTCCCTAAGGAAATTCGCTAGCGAGGAAAAGTAGTATGACGACACAAGAAGATGGCAATAATGAGGCAATAACGCGAGAAGCGCAAGGTAGGTGCCACTACGGAAGGTATCGGGAGGTGAGGTTGCTTTTTGGCGTTACTTAGCACAGCCATGTGCAGAACAAAACCAAAATATCATCAAACAATTTTCAACAAGCGTTGCCGCCTGGCAACATTCGGATATGTTATAAGGGATAATTTTTCAATAACAATTTCTACTCTAGCGGGAGCAAAGATAGGCCCTCTAGATCTACAATGAACACTGTGGGAAACATTTCACACGCCTAGGCCAAGCAAACCAGTACGCATGCTTTCATAACAACAGCTGACCTAGTAAAGTTGGGTTATGTTAAGTCGTTATCAGGAATATGCAACCACACTTTCACCTACTAAAATATTCAAAGAACGCAGTGTTGCGTTATCCGTCTGAGGTTATTATGTCATCGTGGTCAATTATTTAATTGTACGCCTACATTACTGTGCTGATTTTAATACTGTACTTGCTTAATTGTATTTTCAAATACATTACATGCCATATAGAGAATATTTTCTTTAACAAATAACCATAGGTGAAATACATTAAACAGTGCCACAGAGAAGAAAAATATTTTCTCTGTGACAGTGCCCAGCTTCTACTGTCCGAAACTTTACGGGATTGTTTGTCAGATCAAAACCGCCGAATAATATAATATAACATGTGTCCTATCTGTTTTCTGTCTGTCCGTTTGTACGTGATTTTTACAAACACCTTAATATTGGTGAGGGAATTAATTAAATAAAACACGGTAATATTATAACAGTTAAATATTAAATACTATCTATGTTCTCGTATCAACCACCAGCAATTGCAAATTACACATTTATGGCTAAATATTAAATTAAACAATGAATTACTCAGATTATATTTTTGTATATTATTATTACTAGCTGACCCGTGCGAAGCATTCGCATTCTCAATTTGGAATAACAATGCTGTTTATAACCACGCTTACAATTAATTAAAAATAGCAATGTAGTGGCGTAATGGCAGCTCTCCAGCTGGGTATTGTTATCATCAGTGTTGCCAACGCCAGGAAAATATCCCTACAACTTACTTGATCTTACATCACTGTTACTTTCGGATTCTTTATTTCTTTTTTTCCCTTTTTTCCTATAATTGTATTTTGTATATTTTTCCGGTGTAGCGGTTAAAGAAAGCTTTAAAATGATGCTTCATTCATGTAATTTGAGGATGTATTAAGGAAGTTGTGGCGTACCGACAAAAAAATGGCCTTGAGAAATAATATATGCGACTAGCTGACCAGTGCGAATATTTCGCAAGTTCGGAGTAGGCCTACATTTACCTGATTTAACACGTTGATTTAATTCAGTTAATTAAGTTTATTTATTTACATTGGTTTATAAATAACAGTTTCCCTATACAATCTTACAGTGTAAACAATCTAACTAACAGCTGTCAAGCTAGTTAAACAGATGGTTAGTAGATAGCGCCTTTCATTAGGAACATACAGAGTATAATATAAAAGTTTTTTAAATCAATTTTTGTTATTAAAACATGAATTTTAAGCTGTTTGTCTATTTTTCCCGTGTAGTGGTTAAGGAAAGCTTTAAAATGATGCCTCATTCATGTAATTTGATGATGTATTAAGGAAGTTATGGCGTACCGACAAAAAATAGCCTTGAGAAATAATATATGCGATTATAACAAAAGAAATAACTAATTGGGTTTTCTAATCCAACTAGCTTACTGGTTACAGATTTGCATTGAACATTTAATTTGAACGGCCTCTGTCATAGCTCAACGGCTATGGTACTTGCCTCATAAGCAAGACGTCCCGGGTTCAAACCCCGCGGGGGACCATAAAATATTAAAAACCCAAAAAAACATGCTCGTTAGCCGAAAGGCCCAAAGTGGCATGGAAAGCAAAAAAAAAAAAAAAAAAAAAAAAATCGAAAACATCTAATAATTAAACTAACATTTTTAGAAACAACACGCCAACATGCTAGAGAAAGGTTTCAAGGTCAGTGCATTGGAACAAGCTGCCACAGTCATTCCCGTGACTTGCCGATAGTTGTTTTTCTTCTGATACGTAGTTTTCTTATTGTTTAGTTTAGAAGTTCATCTCACCTTTCATGTTTATTTCCTCAATTACAAATTGTATTAACAATGACTACATATCAATAATCCTACTTTTATTGGGTAGGATTCAGACCATTAAAGTAGGAATACAAGTGAGTTTGCGCCATCATTCGCTAGGAGCTCTCAGGGATCGTTTTCCCGGCCCAGTGTGGGACAAGGATGGAAAGAGGAGGAGGGACAGAGAGGTCCGACTGTCATGTGACCGTGACCGTCGAATCCTAGCGGCCGATGGCGCAAACACACTTGTTTGTCTGCTTCCCTGCTTATAGTCATTAGTATTAAACTATGATTTTAAATAGTTGTTTCTTAACTATTTTCCTTAGAAATAATATTTTTCTACGACATTAACAAAAAAAACTTCCCCGACTTTTCCATGTTTTCCCTGTCGCTAGCCACCCTTAAGACTACCTTGACGATTATTAATTTAATTCTCTAGACATTTTTCCTCCAACGCATTCTAAAGGGATTAAAAATGCAAAAACATTTTCATAGTTTTGCTTTAAAGGTCTGCTGTAGCCTGTATTGGCTGCCATCTTGGATGTTAACCCCGTAAGTGCAATGCTAAATTTAAAACAATTTATCTAGTTTATTTTCTATCATAAAATTGTTTACAAGGTTTTTTTTTAAATCCCGTTCATTTATCATGTAATTGACATTTTTTAAGTACCAAGTTTGATCTTTTTTTTCCTCACACAATAAACAATTTATAATTAAAAGTGAATCGCAAGACGGATTCGCAATTTTATAAAGAATATTCAGTTTTTTTCAGCACTCAATTACAAAAGATTGATTTATAAAATGGTATTAAATGAGGCAAGTCTAAGCGCTCAGCTATAAGAAATTGCACTGTTTAGATACGGCTATAGGGTGAAGAGCTGGAGTCGCCAGTCGCTTTCTCTTTTACTGGAGCAGACCATTAAGGTATTTCGGCCGTAACTTTTGGAACCATTTGTCTGCAACGTTTCCTCAAAATATTTTTTGATCCCCGATTTTCGGGCCGAATAACAGCTACCAGTTTAAAAATACCATCATCTGCTTACAACACAAAGGTGAGACCCCGCAGTAACATGGGGATTTAAATTCGTATCTGCGAGCGAAGTGACAGGTTCCTGTTAGTATAGAGTGATAATTGCAAAGACATGTTAAATGTAAACGACTAAATTTACAAGAATGTATTTAGACGCAAAAAAAAATTATCGCCCCCGGGTGGGCTTGAACCACCAACCTTTCGGTTAACAGCCGAACGCGCTAGCCAATTGCGCCACGGAGGCTACATATCGGAAACATACCTTAGTACTGTCTACACTTTCTACTACTCCAGAAATAATAACTACTTTTATTGTAATCTATAGGAAACCTATCGAAACGTTTTACCAACTGTGTGCACTCTGTAATGCCATAAGGTTGATATCTGTTAACAATAATAGGTGGATATAATAATATCAAAGCTGCTCTATATGAAAGAAACTATCCACTGTCTTAACATTAACTAGGGGCACTGCCCAAGCTCGCTTCGCTCGCCAACCCTGGCGGCGACTCATGGTGTTGCCAATGCAAACTTATTATGGAAAATTGTGTTATTTTTACGGAAATGATAATTGATTAGGACAGAAGCACTTGAATATAAGTTGGGTCGTGCGGGTGGTTGTGAACTGTACAAAATGTAAGACAGAGGTCGAAATATACATGTACTATCCCCAACATTTGGCCACAAATTCACTAAATTTTACATTTTTTTATTAATTTTTAGGGAAATGATGATTGATTACGACAGAGGCACTTGGATCTAAGTTAAGTGGTGGGGGTTTATGTGAGCTGTTCACAATGTAAGACAGAGATTGAAATAGACACGCAATATCCCCAACTTTTGTCCATAAGTTCTTTATTTTGTCCATATTTTTTACAGGAATTTCATATTTTAGAAATAAAAAGTAGCCTAAAATATTCTCAGAAAAGTCCTATACATGTTAATGAAAGTTTCGTCGAAATCGGTTCAGCTATTACGGAGATTAGCCCGGCCAAACAAACAGACAAATAATTTATAAATTTGTGTTTAGGTTTTGGTAATGTGTGAATAACCATGAGCTTATAAAAAAGCTTATATATTTTGAAATCACGCACACTTCAATTTTATTTATACGTATAGATTACTAAATCGTGCAGAATATTTTACATTCAAACAGATTAAAACAAAATGAAAGTAGTAGATAGTGCCTAATCAATAAGTAATTCTTACGGCTTTTTTATTATGTTCTAAGTAAACTACTTGACTTTATTATCAGAAATTTAAAATTAAATTTACTTTGGAACCTAAGCTTATAATTCTATCTATGTTACTGTACCCACCACAAGCAGTTGCAAATTACACATTTATGATTATAAATATTAAAAATTAAGAAATGAATTACTCAGATTATAATTTTTTAAATCATATAACAAACGAAATAACTAATTAATTGGTTTTTGTAATCCAACTACAGATTTGCACTGAACATTAAATTTGATACGAAGATACCCAAATTCGAAAACATCTAATAATAAAACTAACATTTTTAGAAACAGCACGCTAGAGAAAGGTTTCAAGGACATAACACGGCAAGTGCATTGCAACAAGCTGTCACAATCACTCGCGTAATTTGCCGATCATTTTTTCTCCTCTGATACGTAGTTTTCTTATTATTTAATTTAGAAGTTCATCTTATCTTTAAAGTTTATTTTCTCAATTAAAAATTGTATTAACAATGATTACATATTAATAAGACGAACAGTTTTAATGGGCAGGATTCAGACCAGTAAAGTAAGTTATAAAAGTGAGTTTGCGCCATGAGTCGCTAGGAGATTTCAGGCGCGTTTTGCTGGCCGAGTGTGGGACAAGGATGGAAAGAGAAGGAGAGACAGAGAGGTCCGACTGTCATGTGAACGTGAATGTCGAATCCTAGCGGCCGATGGCGCAAACACACTTTTATATCCCCTTCCCTGGTCTGGATTTTTAACATTTGCTCTTTTCGTCTTATTGATATGTAGGCCTAATAATTGGTATTAATCTAGGATTTTAAATAATTATTTTCCCTAGAAATAGTATTTTTCCTTAACAAAAATTTCCTGACTTTTCCAGTTTTTCCCTGTCGCTAGCCACCCTGTAAGACCACCGATAGTTTGTCCGGAGACTCAAGAGCCCCAGAGCGTTAAGCTACCCTCGCACCCCGACGCGCAGCCCAACTTGATAAATATAAAATCTAACCTCAAAAATAGATTCACCTATATTGAAAATTACCTTTTTTACTTTCTCACTATACTATATACTAGTATAGAGAAAGTATAGTAACGCAAAAAAATCGATGTTGAGATTTTTGTGGAAATATCCGTTTTGGGACCCCTTGAGTCCAAAAAAGTGTTTTTTACAAAATGTCTGTCTGTATGTATACAAAGCTAGAGCGAAAACTATTCGATCAATTTAGAACAAATTTGCACCAGACATGTCGAGTAATAATAATAATAATAACTGATATTTGGGGTTTTTTGGCCATAAAGGGGGGTTGTTTTTCAAAAATTTTCAAGACCTTTTTTCGTGCACATATACAGGCCTAATTGACGTGTTTGCTGCAAATTTGTTCGAAATCGATCGAATAGTTTTTTTTTCTAGGTAATAATAATAATATTAATATTTATTAGTTAATCTCCTACTTTAATAAATCCCCTCTCCTACCCCACCTACAATTATGAAGTCACGGTGAATCTGTTTGATAATTTAAATATGTGAGAAAGTATGTGCCAGTTCCTGGTACCGTTTATCTACTTATATAAAGCTAGACGGTAACACTGATTCATTGACATTAATTATTAGGCACTTCCCGTAATCGGACTCCCCTCAACCTTATACTTGAATTAAAGCTCTCAACGAGAAACTTTTGTGAAAATTGCCAGAAGTTAACATTTTTTAATTTTGGAAGCACCTTTTGGGCGGGAATTTTTTTTTTAATTTTTTCACTTTTAATTACTTTGAGCGCGTTTTGTAATAAAACGGTAAAAGATAGCAAAAAATGTTAAATACAAAAGTTGTAGAAAATTTTATTTCAGACTAACGATTTTTCATCAGATTTAAGATCCAATCATCCATTTAGCCACTATTCATCCAAGAAGGGAGGCTCCGCCCAAAGTCCTTAAAGCTAGACGATTTCACTGATTCACTGACATTAATTATTAGGCACTTCCCGTAATCGTACCCCCCTCGACCTCATACTTGAATTAAAGCTCTCGACGAGAAACCTTTGGGAAAATTGCCAGAATTTAACATTTTTTAATTTTGAAAGCACCTTTTGGGCGGGAACGATTTTTTCGATTTTTTAAATTTCTTAATTTTCCCACTTTGAGCGCATTTAGCAAGAAAGCGGTAAGAGATAGCAAAAAATGTTAAATACAAAAGTTGTAGAAAATTTAATTTCAGACCAACGATTTTTCATCAGATTTAAGATCCAATCATCCATTTAGCCACTATTCATCCGAGAAGGGAGGCTCCGCTAAACGTCCTTAAAGCTAGAAGATTTCACTGATTCACTGACATTAATTATTAATCACTTCCCGTAATCCGAACCCCATCAACCTTATACTTGAATTAAAGCTCTCGACGAGAAACTCTTGTGAAAATTGCCAGAATTTAACATTTTTTAATTTTGGAAACACCTTTTGGGCGGAAACGATTTTTTCGATCAACTATGTACAAACGATCCAAAGATTAACTAGATTCTTTAGCGAATTTTCCAACTGCGAGCGAAGCGAAGCAGCCATCTGAGGCCGAAGGCCGAGGCGGGGTTGGGACGCGAAGCGTCCAGGGGCATAGCCCCTAGTTTATCTATAAATATAATAAGGTCTTGCGTCCACACTAGGAGACAATGTCTAGCGATGTTTGCCTAGAAGGACAATGTCTAGAGACCGTTTGGAGACCAAAATAGAAGATTTTTTCATCTCCCAACAGAAATTTTGGGCCTGAGACAGTCGGTAGTTTTTGTTTAACTAACTCGTCCGAGCGATGTAGGCAACCAAAGTGTGTACCAAGTACTGCCGCTAGAGCGGGAACACATATATATAGTCGACATTGTTTATTACGTCACGTGAAGTTTAGTACCTGCTGATAAGAGAGTCATAACACTGCGGTATGGTACTGACCCCTTTCACGCAATATTAGTGCAGTACCAGCGTGGGAAACCGACCTAATCTTAATCGGCTTTTGTTCTGGTCCAAGTGAGCGCGACGATCCAGGCGAGGGGACTTTCGGCGGCGTTACATATGTTTACACTGGATGGCCCACGATCCATCCACGTTTAATTTCTCTGCTTGAAGGTTATCATTTATTAATTACTATGGGATACCTCTGCGTGCTCCGCACGCCAACTCCGTTGAACCTTCTAAACGCATATGTTACGTTTTCTTTAAAATAAAGGAGAAGGATTAATAATAACCTCAAAGTTAAGATGGCAAATAGGCCTAAAGTTAAACGTTCAAATCAAGTTATTCCGTATATTTTATAACCGTAGTTATAATAAAGTTTAAAAGAACCAGCAAGGCTCAGGTTTACGCTTTAATGAAAACCTAACCTAAAATTTAGAAATACAAATAATTGCTTCAAGGTTTGAAATCAGCCGTTAAGGGAAATATTAGAGCAAATAGATGTTTTATCTGTTATTTTATTCAATTGGCTGCTATGGTAATAAATGTAAGTACATGTGTTGGTTCATCAGTCTTGGCCTAGCCTAAGATTTTTTCCGACTAAATTTACAAATATTGAAATAAAAATGTTTTTATCAAAATGAATTATAGCCTACGTTACTCAGGGATAGTGTAATTTTTTAAATCGGTTCATTATTTCCAGAGATTACCGCCTACATACAAACAAATTTTACCTCTTTATAATATTAAGCTTAGTATAGATATTTACTGTAGCGTTCCCATTGCTGTAAATTATTTTGTATGGTGTGTGTTAATTTTACGATCATTAAATGGTATTGTTTATGGAAAAATAACCTAAAATTTAGAAATACAAATAATTTTCTAGTTTGAAATCTGCTGATAATGGAAATATTAAAGCAAAACAGCTGATTACTGTACCAACAATAAACATATTTAACTATTACGTAAGTGTGGCGCTCCCATTTCAATATAATATTTATTACAATTTTTGTTGTTTTTATGTCCAACAGATGGCGCTATTTTTCAAAAAGTATATAAAAACACACGTGTATTCGAAGGCAACTTTGTGTCAAAATTTTAAAGCAATCGGCGAAGAACTTTCGGAGATGTAAGATTTTGAACAAACGAACATTACCATTTTTATTTTTACTAGCTGACCCGTGCGAAGCATTCGCATTCTAACTTACTTAAATCCCACTTAATTAAAGTACACACCGTATATTTAGTATCGTATAGTGAGTATACTATTTTTATACGATAATAAATATACAATTAATTAAAAATTGCAATGTAGTGGCGTAACGGCAGCTCTCCAGCTGGGTATTGTTATCATCAGTGTTGCCAACGCCAGGAAAATATCCCTACAACTTACTTGATCTTGCATCACTGTTACTTTCGGATTCTTTATTTCTTTTTTTTTTTCTTTTTTCGTATAATTGTAATTTGTATATTTTTCCGTTCTAGCGGTTAAGGAAAGCTTTAAAATGATGCCTCATTCATGTAATTTGATGATGTATTAAGGAAGTTATGGCGTACCGAC
The DNA here is from genome assembly GCA_018207615.1 of Philaenus spumarius. Lineage (NCBI taxonomy): Eukaryota > Metazoa > Arthropoda > Insecta > Hemiptera > Aphrophoridae > Philaenus > Philaenus spumarius. The sequence goes on along the minus strand of JAGFPH010003383.1, from coordinate 24,065 downwards.
AAAAAAAATGGCCTTGAGAAATAATATATGTGATAGATGGATGTTCAATTTTATCACTATTGATTATTCGGACGTTTCGGGGCTCGTCATCTAAACAATATTAAACGCAAGACCATTTATTACACCAAATCCTTGATGAAAATGTTTTCTACAAAGCTGATTGTGGCCAGCTATAAAAGTGGGCATGTGGTATGCGACCGGATCTTCTGATTTCCCATTTATTTCGGGACATCCTTCACCTTGTACACAAATCCCGTTAAGTCTAATCTCCGATTGAAGAAATAAACTTCCGTTTAAAAAATGCGCACAAAGGAGCCGTCACACTAGCAAAAATGTCGTTCAAAATTTTGTGCGAAAATATTGAGCTAAATTTTTGTAAAAAATATTGACTGATCGTGAACCCCTCCTCATACTACATAAAAATATTGCGCAACATTTCAGTGTCGATTAACTTTTCTGGATGGAAGGACTGCCTACGTCGCTTTACCCAGGGCTAACCAGGAGGTTGCGTATCATAGTTGCATTGATGGAGACTTTTAATAAGAGTGTTGGTCAGGAAGAATCGACCGACTCGAGGGCTCTTTTACGCACGCATTTTATATCGTACGACACGAAGACGCGCGATTTGGAAGAGCATTGAGTTCAATGGTATCGTTTATACATGAGAGTTGAAAACGTACGCTTTTTAGTGTCGCGCGATTTCTAAACCATGTCGCTCTCTCCTAGAAAACGGACGACTTTTTAAATCACGCGACTTGTCTAAGTACATTGCGCTAAATGGTACCGTTTATGAAAACGTACGACGTTCTGCGGTCGCGCGACTTTGCTGAGCAGTGCTGCCAACAGGTGCCTGGCTGGCGTCATTTATCTTGCCTGTTTATTTGTCAGTCCATGTTGATCATTGGTAAGTTAAGTGTGTGCGAGTATTTTGACCTATCTATATAATGGATACATTCAGCAGTCCCATCTTCGTTTTTTTTTCTCTTTTTTAGTAGAAAGCAATAACAAGAGAACGCATCTTCACCACGCACGGATCCATTTGATCGATTCGAATGAAGCGAAAGTGGAACATTCGGTTGGCAATACTGAAAAGCGCGCGGCTTGAAATCGTACGTTTTTTGAACATTTGAACAATGGCAAATTTTTCATAAACTGCCGCACGCTCTCATGCTACAAAATATTGACGGGTCCGCAAAAATTGTCTAAACTTTCAGAAAACTTTTCAGCGCCCCACAAAATACCGAATACCCCTTATTTGGCGCAATATTTCTCCTCGCACTTTCAATATGTTTGAACAAAAACGACATCTTCCCAAATTTTGTGCAACATATCTGGCCCCTTGAAACTAAATCGTGAGAATAAACAGATTCGAAGTCGAGCCCGACTAGGAAGGGAATGGCATCAAAGTCGCACAGGTAACAATAGCGGAGGGGTTACGTGTAAAAGGGGGCGAGAAAAGAGCAGCAGATGTACTAGAGGCATCTGTAGGCTACGATATCAGCCGTTGTGAAAACATTTAGTCCCACGACTGTACCTGCCGGACTGAAAACATTCCATGCTAATTTCATAACGAAAATAATGTATTACCTACAGAAATTGTCAACTGTGGGAAATGAAATACTGTACGTTGTAATTCTACTTACGTTATATATACAGGATGCCTCAAAAATATGTGAACGGCGTTGTATTTTTGTCATTTAAGATAACATAGTCATTTAAGATTAACTGCGAGCATCTCAAAAGTACGAGATAAAATTACATAAAAAGTACATCAAATTCATTATGTTACTTTAAAATTCGAGGAGTATCACGCCATTACCACGGTTCGTTGCTTTTGTGAATTCCAATTCGGCTGTCAAAACTGTCAGATTATGCCAGGTAGCACGATAGGCGATGTGGAGACTCGGCGCTGTGGAGACGGATTCGTTTATTTATATTAAAGAACCTAATAAAAACATTATACAGAGTGCCCCCGAATTCTCTGTCCCTTTTTACTTTCTCCACCCTATACGTAGTATATGGAGAAAGTATTGTTTTCGTAAAAATGTTCGAATTTGAATTTTCAGTTGAATTATCTGTTTTGGTGCTCCCAGAACCCCAAAAAATTGTTTAGTGCAATTATCTGTGTTGGTGCTCCCTGAACCCAA
>JAGFPH010003383.1:0-18663 GCA_018207615.1 Philaenus spumarius | reverse complement strand
TTGTGTTTGTTTTTAGTTTGTCAATGTAACCTCAAAAAGGTAATACTACATTTGATACTGATTTGATCCAAATCAGTTGTTGATCAAAATCAGCTGTTTTAAGCTTTTCATACGAACAGCTGTTTTTGTGTCCTTGATAAAATCAAAAGAAATATTTCTTCTTCTTCCTTAAGATTGACCTTCCATAAGATTAACATTGAAACTTTGAGGGCCACTGGGGCGTAGCCCTAATGTCCTAGGACTTCGGTAAATGCTTGATGACATATCTACAGGTAATAAGACACATTTTAAAACAAAAATCATCAAAATCGGTCCATTAGGAGAGGCTGGGCGATTGGAAATAGGTTTTGACCAAATTCTTTTAATATATATAGAAGATATGAAAAACTCTTAAAGTACTAAATGTAGCACCTGCACTGTTAAAACCCCTACTTAGAGAAGTCCATTTTTTTTTTAAATCCAAGTGTAAGCCTCCAGGGCCCATCTCCACTGGAATGTATTTCACACAACATAACCCAGAGCCCCCTCCTACACGTTTGGAACCCCACACAAAAGTTGGGAAATATGGTCAAAATTTTTGGGAATTTTAGATTTTGCCCCCCCCCCCCCCCAATAATTTGTTGTGACAGCGCCCCTGCATATAATAGCCTAAAATTGAAGTGTGGAGAGTGTGTCTGTGATTTCAAAATGTAAGCCATTTTTTTAAGCTCATATGGTTATGCTTTACCAAAACCTAAACACACATTTATAAATTTTGTGTCTGTCTGTTTGTCCGGACTAATCTCCGGAACGGCCGAACGAATTTCAACGAAACTTTCATTAACATGTAGAGGACTTTTCGGAGAATATTTTAGGATACGTTTTATTCAGAAAATATTTAAAATTAATGTTAAAAAATATGGACAAAATTAGGGATTTTGTGGACAAATGTTGCTGATATTGCGTGTCTATTTCGATCTCTGTCTTAACATTATGCACAGGTCACAGCTACCGCCACCAAACAACACACAACTTAGATCCAAATGCCTCTCTGCCCTAATCAATAATCATTTCCACAAGAAAAATCCTATTAAAAATTTTTTTTTAATTTACAAAATATGGACAACTAGTAAATCCCCGTGAAAAACCACAGGCGGATTAATTAGATACACATTAGAAATACATCATTTGTACAAAATACTATTTAAAAAACAAACTTTATCTATAGTCCATTCGGTATAGGTTACAACTACCAGTAATTTGCAATACGGCTGATTTTTTTGCTCGGACCATAAATCGGCAATAAAACCATTGCTCGGACGAAATAAATACATATGACCTTTTTTGTTGAAAAACACCTCCCCTACACGATGGTATTTTTTATTTTTCTCTATCTTCATCCCAGCTCGAAATATTAAGGATAATCGGGAAAAAAATGATAATCGATTTTTTATTCGACTTTGGGAAATCGATAGACTGGTAAACTTTTTTTATGTTAATCTACATACTTTAAAGTACTTATAAAAAAATCAGCTGTATTGTAAATTACTGGAACTTTTGGTTTAAATTTACCCCTACCGACTGGCCTATTTTAGGCCGACCTAACTATGTAGACGAGGATTTTTAACTCGGTAGATGTGTACAATTATAAGGACTATAAAACTGTAGGAATATTTGTTAAGATTTTATGTTTATGTATATTATTATATATATTTAAATAAAGATAAAAATATTATTTTTAATTGCCTTTTATTTCATATTGATAGATCAAATGATTTAGAAGTTATTAATATATAGGCTATATTATTGATTGAAGTTGTAAACATAAGCCCAAAGTATAATCTACGCTAGGTTTTGTTTGCGTGTTAAAAATGATGGGTGCAATCAGCTGTTACATTATTAATAGGTATTTCTTCTTTAAATTTGTATAAACGTATATTTTGATGATACAATGTTGTATTTATATACAGATTATAACCTCATAGCAAATAATTATAACGTATAATCATAACATACATTAGTTCTATAACTCATGTTTAAAAAAAAACAACTTCACAAGAAATTATAACGATTGAAGTTGTAAACATAACCTCAAACTACAATATAGGCCTACACTGGGTTTACAGAGATGATGGGTGAAACCAGCTGTTATATTAAATGTTACTCCACGTACGTACACTCGCTTTTATAGGAGTTGATTAGTGATTTTGTGGGAAAATGTTAGGGATAGTGCGTGTATATTTCGACCTCTGTCTTAGTACAGTTCAAAACTACCCTCATCACCCAACTTATATCCAAGTGCTTCTGTCCAAATCAATCATCATTTCCGTAAAAACAACAGAATATACAATAATATGTTTGCCTTGGTATCACCATATGTCACCGCGGGGGTAGGCGAGCGAAGCGAGCAGTGAGAGAGCCCTTAGTAATACAATATAACATGTGTCCTATCTCACTCCGTTTTCTGTCTGTCCGTCTGTACGTGATTTTTGCAAACACCTTAGTATCTCAAAAAAAGTTTAAGATGTAATCATAAAACTGGATACGAATATTCATCTAAATAGGGAACATTCTACTTTGAAAATTTGTCTTCCTCCGACAATATAATTCAAAATGGTAGAAGTTGAAAATGTTCAATGTTAAGTATCTAGAAAACCATTTACAAAAAAAAAAAAAAATTGTAAAGGTACGAAATTTTCAGACTATTTTAAGAAAAATCCAACGCTATATGGTTTTTAATAATTGAGTCACAAATAACGGAGATAACTCACATTTAGTGGTCATATTAATGAAACAGTAATAAAAAGCTCTACATTCGACCAAGAAATTTGAGTTTTCTCCGTTATTTATAACTTAATTATTTTAAAACTATTTATGTCATTGGATTGGTTTTAAAATAATCTAAAATTTTGTTACTTTACATTTTTTTTTGTAAAACTTATAGTTTCCTAGACATTTAACGTATTTTTTGAAACGTATTGTTGACGGTAAACAATTTTCGTTAAATGGACCCTATATATAGATGAATATTCATACCCAGTTTCATGATTATATCTTCAACTGGTTCTGAGATATTACGGTATTTGTAAAAATCACATACAGACAGAAAATATATCAAGACAGGGCGCATGTTATTTTGTATTATTTGCTAGTTTTTAGCTGACAAATAACCCCGTAAAGTTTCAGACAGTTGAAGCTGGACACCCTGTTTAGCCTACATAGATAAAATTACAAATTGAAGAGATTTGATGAAGAAGGGTGGGCTTCTGATGAAGTGGACTATAAGGGCCCGCTTACACGTCAACGATATATCGTAACAATTTGACTTGCACAAACTATATCGTTACGATTTATCGTTGACGTGTGAACGAGAGATCGCTACAACCTATTGGAGTTGGAGTGATGTTGGACGGTTGATAAAAATTGCATCAATCTGGCAACGATATCGGAAGGTTGTAGTGACAGATTGGATCGTGTAGACGGCGGCTAAAACCAAGTGTCGCACCGACTTAACTTAAATACAGTGTTCCCATGTCATAATGGTATCCTTAACGAAGTTCCTTAACGCGGGTTGCGGTCGTAGTTAACAAATAGAAAATGCAATGCGTTACGAAAAAAGTGTTATTAATTGGTTGCTATGGCAATGACAAATATAAAAACGAGTAACGAAAATTACAAATAGAAAATACGCGTAACGAAAAAGCGTTATCCAATTGGTTGCTATGGCAATGAATGTAAATACATTCAAGAAATATGCGTTTTGGATCGTCAATTTAAATTAAGAGACGATCGCTCCGTCCGGCGTAGTTCAGATATTATCGTCAAGTGCTGAAATGCATTAACCTAAAATAATTGTGTGTATGTTTAATTTAATTAACTATGCCTTGCTGAGGAAGTGTGTAAGAAGGAAATAATAAAATAATAATAATAATTTATTTTACCTGTCTTAACGGCAACGTACATACAATAATTTTAGGTTAGGCCTAGACTGATGAACCAACATTTTATGTTTATTGAATGTATTTAAAATGAATGGACATTTAACTGTGTTTACCATCTTAGCTTTGATGTTATAATTAATTCTATACCTTTATTATAATAACATTACGCGTATGGAAACCGTAAATATTTGTATAAATAAACGGTATCAGTTAACTGACACAAACTTTCTCCCAACTTACTGTAGTCAAAATAATATTGTTTTTAATCATTTTATTTTTACTACTTTTTAGAACAAAACAAAAAAATAATATTCTACCTACGTCAATCGTATAAAAAAATTATTGTCCCAGGCGGGGGTTCGATCGCGCGACCTTTGAATTACTGGCCGTGTTCGCTAACGTGATGCTACCCCGTGCGGCCGCCCCCGCTATGCTAGATTGACAACACAAACTAGTTTATTTTTAAACATTTCCCCATTATTATAAAACGCCGAAGTTTTGATAAAAGCGGGTGGTGTCATTTTGTTTGGCATCTTAAGCACTATAAATACTGAAAATTTGATCAAAATCGTTAGAGCCGTTTTTGAGAAATTTGCATTTTTGTCTTTTTTTATGGATTTTTAAGGGTAAGTTACCCTTAAAAATTAAAAATTCCAAAAAAAGAAAAAAAAACCTGGAGATATTAGGGTTTAGTACCTACATACCAAATTTCATGAAAATCGGACCAATAGTGTCCTCTCTGGTCGTGTATACATACAGACAGACTGACAGACAGACACCACTCTAAAAACACTTTTTTGGGTTCAGGGAGCACCAAAACAAAAAATTCCACTAAAAATATTTTTGGGTTCAGGGAGCACCATCACAGATAATTGCACTAAACAATTTTTTGGGGTTCTGGGAGCACCAAAACAGATAATTCAACTGAAAATTCAAATTCAAACATTTTTACGAAAACAATACTTTCTCCATATACTACGTATAGGGTGGAGAAAGTAAAAACAAACTAATAATAAACGGCAATTGAGAGATTAAAATTGTGTGTGTATGTTGCCGTTAAGGCTGGTAAAAGAATTGAAGAAATTGCGTGATGAACTTCGTCCCTCACGGGGATCCCATGACCGCACACATTTACTTTTTTCTTTATCAATGGAGAAACTAAATTTAGTATTTCCTTATAACACTCTTCAGTCATTCTTAAATAATTCCGCTAATCATTGGGTTCATCATGCAACAGTCTCACATGGGAAAACATGCTTCTCTTGTATCCAAGACCTACACCACTTAGTTCTCGGATTTCTTGATTTCTTGTTTGCTATTCATGCTGAACAAATAGCACAAAAAGACCACACAAATATATTCTCCATGTCGATTACACTTGAGGTACAGCACAAAACTGAGATCATGAGCAAAGTTGCGGTGAAAAATCGTAACGTGTGGTCATCACGCGTATCGTGACGATTTGTTGGTACAATCATCGTTGCGATATATCGTGACGTGTAGACTAATTGCTGCCATACAAATATTTTCATGACGACTGGTAAAATGTTTTTGGAAAGTGTAGTAACCAAATTGTAACAGCACACTTAAAAATAAACACATTTGAATAAAGACAGGTCTGTTAGTTGAAGATAAGATAACGACGCTGTCTCTGCTTACTACATTATAGTACAGTATATTATTATGGTTGATAAGGTTATCTCGGCACAAAGGACGTTTGGCTGAGGTATTTCAGATTTGTTTCTCAGTCAACTCAATGCAACCAGAGTATGTTGTAAACGTGTTACACAGGGTGTCCTCGAACTTTCTGGTCCCCTTTTGTGGATTTGTTCCTGGGATCGAGACAAACATATTTCACAATATGATTACTTTCTTGTCTCTATGTGTCTTTACAAAATAACTGATATCTATAGAGAACGGTTTGACCGATTGAGTTCAAACTTGACATGAAGTTATCTATCTATGATCTATCTTAAGCAAAATAAAACGATTATATCCAATCGCATGCTTTTCAAAATGGCGACTGTTTTTAAACCTAGATTACCCAAAAAACCGTACATTTTAACAAAAAATGTCAAGACACCTTTTTTGTAGCCCTTTTAATTGACTATCTCCCCAACCAGGCCGGCACCCATGTGTCGCATGGGCCTCGCGCTGTTCTGAGTGAGTTTTAAACGGAAAAATTGGAAATAAAATGATTGTACATGCAATTTTTATAAAAATCTTCAGAAACTGTGTTTGACGTGTAAGTTTTTAGTACCCTTTCAACCCCCCCCCCTCCAACCAACTTGTCTACAATGTTTTTGATAAAAAGAACCTACTCTGGGCAAAAGTTCTCAACTGGGTGTAGCCTATTTTTTCTAACAAACGTCTTAATTATTGATCATACTAGCATAGATCATGAACAATAAATAGATCTTGCATCCATACGGCAGCAGTGTGGCGAAAATTAGGTTGTCGGGAAAATAGTGCATGATCGCGCCGCGAGGTAGCGCTAGGGAGAAATCATTGGTAGCATTGGTGTTTCACACAGCTTCCGTCGTTTCCCCAATAGATAGCGCCACTATCGTCGAATTTCCAGTGGAACGAAATATTGCATTGGAGTTCTATTAGATTATCCAAATACAATGGGAAACGGAGCGAGGGCCAGCCGATCTTTTGCCGTGGGGGTCATAAACTGTCAAAACAGCCAGGTAGGGCCGAGGGCCAGTCGACTCCCCAGAGCGGAAGTGATTCAGGGGAGGGGTAAGATTAAATGCATAGAGTACGACTCTAAACTAATTTCTATAGAAGAGTTTTAGGTTAGGTTAGGTTAGGTTTTTTTTAATTATAATTATATAAAGTGATAATAAGACGAAATATTATAATTATACAAATATTATAATCATACTGTTATCGGCAAAATACTGTGACTAAACAGTTTAGGTAAGTCCTCTAGTTTTTTTTTTTATTCTAATTATATAAAGTGATAATACGACGAAATATTATAATCATACTGTTATCGGAATACATAAACGATAATTAAAACCTTTCCACCCCCACACCCACCGCACAGTAGAACAGGTCACTGATCCCTAGCCGACTGGCCCTCGCTCCGCCAAGCCTCTGGCTGTCAAATTACCCTCGTCAAAGTTTTTAGGCAACTGGCCTTCGGCCCTGCACTCAAATGCAATGATACTAGTAAGCCCTCGTGAAAAATCCCAGGCAGATTAATTAGGTACACATCAGAAATATATCATTTAAAAAAAATACTATTTAAAACAACTGTATCTAGGCCTACCTAACTATGTTGACAGGGATTTTTAACTCGGTAAATTTGTACAATTATAAGGACTATAAAACTGTAGGCCTGTTTGTTAAAATTTTGTATTTATATATGTTATTAAATATTTAAATAAAGATGAAAATATTATCTTTTAATTGCTTTTTATTTCATATTGACAGATTAAATTATTTAGAAGTTATTAACACCATGGTGAATAATTTAATAATCGAACACATTTATGTTAGGCTGTACGAATGTTTCCGAAGTTAAACGAATAGGAATTTTTTCCTTTAAATTTGTATAAACCAATATACTGATGATAAAAGGTTCTATTTATAACCTCAAAGCAAATCTTAAAACGTATTATAGCTTAAATTAGTTCTACAACTCATATTTAAAAAATTGACTTCACAAGACATTATAATGACTGAAGCTGTAAACACAACCTCAAAGTATAATCTACGCTGGGTTTTGTTCAAGTATTACGGATGATGGTTGAAATCAGCTATTTTATTATATGTTACTCACGTACGTATGTTAAGTACAAGTACGTACGGAAGTTCACTCGCTTTTTTATGAGTCGATTCGTTTTTCGTTATTTGTTGTTAGGGTTTGGTTTATTTGTTTTATTTAAGTTTCATTATACGTTTTAACTTTATGGTGCTATTTGAAATTGTTTTATTTCTATTATTCATATTTTTAATCGTACCTGTAAAAATAGGTTGTTATTTGTTAGTTTTAACAGATTTGTACAGATTTTAATGAATACAATGTTATTCAATCAAGTAGACAGCGTGGAGCCGAGTTATGCAATCCATCACAACCTGCACCATTCCTCTCACTCGCACTTCAAGGTTTTCTTATGGGTATGTCCTTTATTACCCGGCTAAATTCATCAGTATGTAGAGGGTAGGGCATTAAAAACGACTGGCGAAGAATATCAAATTAATTTTATATTTCCTGCACGGGTTTATATTTAGAACACATTGACATGCATACCACGACCTCTTGGAGATGTTGAACAGGAATTCAAAAAGGTTTCCCCATTGCTTTAGTCAGTTGATGTTGTAGTTGTTGAACTGCACAGTTTTGTAGACTAGACCGATCTTTGAGAAGGTTATTCGGGACACGGCTTGGTAGTAACAAAATATACGATTTAATTGTTAACCAGCTGACCCGTGCGAATATATAGGCCAGTCGGTAGGGGTAATTTTAGACGAAAAGTTCCAGTAATTTACAATATGGCTGACTTTTTTTTATAAGTACATTAAAGTATGTAGATTAAGGTAAAAAAAGTTTACCAGTCCATCGATTTCCCAAAGTCGAATACATTTCCCAAAGTCGTGTAGGGAAGTATTTTTTAATAAAAAAGGTCATATGTATTTCTTTCCTCCGACCAATGGTTCGTCTGGAAAAAATTCGATAATGCAGGCATGTATTTTGCAGCAGGGGAAATCACTAAAAGTTGAAATCTCATTCATAGATGAAGCGTTGGCTCATTCTAAATTGGCTGAATTTTAATATATCGAATTGAAACTTGACATAGGAGTTAAAAAATATATTTTAAACATTTATGCTGAGTCTCAGCTTGTTATCTTGAAAATGATACGATCTAGAGCCACTTGACTGATCAATGGGTGTCTCGATTTTAGGAGTACCGGACCCACGAACTAATTTTAATCTCATACACAGGGATTAATCCGTCCAGAGATACTTACCCAACCCCATTCTAATGGGTTGAGAGAATTTCACTCTCAAAATATATATATAGCACATGTGAAAATACCTATAATATTATCAGATTTCAGGTACACATAAAAAACAGATCTGAGACTCGAGCAGGAACAGGCATATCCGAGCGCACCGGCCAATCAGCGTGCATCTTATCGCCACCACGCGAGCGGTCGTTGTCGCGCGGCAATACATTATTTTATTCGCGTTTTAATTAACTCGCGAATACTCGATCGCTATGAATTTTAAAAATTATATCCAAATTGTTTATGAAAGTTTAAATCTTACCGATTCTTATTGTTTTTGTACTTTTCCGAAATATTGTGCCTATGCGGAGCAGCGGCACCAAACGCAAAAAGGCCCATAAAATGTGCCCTGTTTGAGCTATCGGGACATTTCTTTTTTTTAAATGCTCGTTTTTAATTATTCTTTCATTTGCAGCAAATTGCGATTTGATATAATCAAAACTGCAAAAGTTATTAATAAAAACCCGTTTCAAAAGACGCGTTTTTTCAACAAAACGGTAAAAATAAAGTATTTTTAAAAAATTTTTAAATACAAAACTATATGATTATAAAAATATAAAGTCTTATGAAGAGTTTAAGACCTGGTACATCAAAATCGGTCAATGTTTCGTCAACAGCGAGGTCATTCAAAAAAAGTTTAGTTTTTTTTTAGTTTTCGGCAAGAATTTTGGGAATACATAAAAACAAATTTGTGGGTTTAAACTACATCAAAATACTCATCTTTAGTCGAAAACCGCATGTTCCTAGGCCAAACAGGGGCCACGTAATTTAATTGTTAATTAAAAAAGGGTTTTTTGTTAATAACTTTTTATTACAAGCTATTTAAATTTCCTTCATTTCAAACAACGCGGATGAAAATTCCTCACAAAAAAGTATACGGCTATTTTTTTGCTACCTATTATACTTTTTGAGTTATTTCCAAAAAACTGTAATTACATATATATAATTGTTAATAACAAAAAAAAAGCTCAAGGTTATATTCGGGGGAAACTTAGGGGCTTACTATTGAGCCCATTTGAAAGCGATTTATGCAAAAATTTCGGAGTTCGCACGTTTTGTCCACATTTGCCTTTTTTAGAAGCACTGCAAATGGCCTAATGGCAATGAATGTAAATACATTCAAGAAACATGTGTTTTGGTTCATCAATTTAAATTAAGAGACGATCATTTCGTCCGGCGTAGTTCAGATATTATCGTTAAACGCTGAAATACATTCAATAAACATAAAATGTTGGTTCATCAGTCTAGGCCTAATCTAAATATATTGTGTGTATATTTAATTTATTTATTTTACCTGTCTTAACGGCAACATACATATACAATAATTTTAGGTTAAGCCTATACTGATGGACCAACATTTTATGTATATCGAATGTTTTTACAATGAATGGATATTTAACTGTGTTTACCATCTTCGCTTTGGTGTTATAATTAATTCTACACCTTTATTATAATAACATTAAACGTATGGAAACGGTAATTGTATAAAAAACAAACTAATAATAAACGGCAATTCAAAGATTAAAATTATGTGTGTATGCTGCAGTTAAGGCTGGTAAAAGAATTGAAGAAAAGGCGTGATGAACTTCGTTCCTGACGGGGGTCCCACGACTGCGCACATTTACTTTCTTTTTTAACGAAACCATACATTTTAAGCTATTTGTCATTTTTTTGTCAATAGCGGGGACATAAGTTTTAAAATTATGTTTGAACTACGCCAAAGTAAGGATACCGTTCGGTCATGGATGTGTTCAAACCGCCAAAGCCATCGAGAGGAAGTGGTGGTTTCTCGTCTACGCATTGACCATTATACCCACGGGTTTCTGACGCGTCAGGGGGATCCACCATTTTGTCCTAACTGCCTTACTGAATCATTAATTTTGATGAAGAATAATTAAGGGAGATATGGCACTGCCAAAAAAAATAACCATCTTTGAGAAATAATATACGATTGTTTGGTCAAAATTTAAATAACCATTTCGGATTGTTTATAGACATTTTAAAATACACGTGCATGCCAATTGAATTCATGATATCGGTACTGAAATTAAAACAGCTGTGGTTAGTTTTTAGAACAGCTGTTTGCGTTGTTGCGTCCTATATCACTACTCGCTGGTCCAGCAAAAGAGACAATGCGAGTCGAAGTTTACGAGAATCTTGGCAAGAAATACGAATTGCTTTGACATAAATTTAAAATTACACGACATAAAAAGCAACGACTAGATGTGAGTCCCGCAGAATTCTTCGAACCCGCTTTTATGGTTTGTTTCTGGAGCTCTGTACTTCACATGATTCATAAAGTAAGCAAAGCCATTCAAAGTGAAACTGCACAAGTTTTGATGGTGAGAGATTTGTATGGTTTTCTGGAAGGTTATTTCACTGAGCAGATAAAACACTTTCATTATTTTGAGGAATTGTCCGTGGATATCTATATATTAATAGGCAAGCACAAAACTTGTCGTCCTTTTTTCTCAGCTTGTGTGCATAGTAGGAGAAATTCGCGCATACCGTAAGAAAGGTAGTGTCCTGTAGATGAGCAGAATCCTATTATAATTTACATCGGTCCTCAGGGATACGCCCCAGTAGCCCTCAAAGTTTCAATGTTAATCTTATGGAAGGTCAATCTTAAGGAAGAAGAAGAAAGATTTCTTTTGATTTTATCAGGAGCACAAAAAACAGCTGTTCGTATGAAAAGCTTAAAACAGCTGATTTTGATCAACAGCTGATTTTGATCAACAACTGATTTGGATCAAAAACTGAATATAATTTTAGGTTAGGTAAATCAAGCAATAGCAATAGCGAAGCATTGCCGGATCCACTAGTAACAATAAATATAGACTACGTAAAAGACAGTAAAATGCGTTTCTATTGAAAACTAAAGGAGACCACTGTGTGCTCCTCACGCCAACGCCATTGGACCCTTCTATACACATATGTTATGTTTTCTTTACAATAAAGGTTAGGATTAATAATAACCCCAAAGATGGTAAATAATGTTAAATGCCCAAATCAAATTATTTCGAATATTTTTTACTATCAGATTCTAATAAAGGTTAAAAAAATCAGCAATGCTCAGGTCTACACTTAAACAAAACTCTACCTAAAAGTTAGAAATATAAATAATTATTTCAATTTTGAAATCAGCTGTAAATGGAAATATTTGAGCAAACAGCTGATTGCTGTACCAACACTAAACATACTTAATAATTGTTTTTTATGGCGCTCCCTTTTCCATATTTACAATATTTAGCATAGTTTGTGTTGTTTTTACGTCCAACCTCTTTACGCAAACCTTTACGCGCCCTTTACAAAAACCTAACCTAAAAGTTAGAAACACAAATAATTGTTTCAAAGTTTGAAATCAGGTGTTAATGGAAATATTACAGCAAACGGCTGATTACTGTTATTATTATAGGCCTATTCAATAAACTTATTTAATGGCGGTCATAGTTTTGTTAAATATTTAGTATACTTTCTATTGTTTTTATGTTCAATAGATGCTGCTGTTTAAAAAAAAGTATGTAAAAACCTGCTTGTATTCGAATGTAACATTGTGTAAAATATTTAAAGTAATCGGTGAAGAACTTTCGGAGATTTGAGATTTAGAACAAACGAACATTTACGTTTTTTTTTTTCATTATGTAAGCTCCCGGATTGAAATATAACAACAAAATATGTTAAATAGGTATAAATTTACCTGTATACGTCTTTTTTTCAATCCTTATTATGTTGTTTGATGTGACGACTGCAGTTTCGGGTTTTACCCCATCTTCTGGTCACACTAATTCGTACACCACAAAAATATACAGTTAGATAAAACTACTTCTCTCACTAGTGAGATCGTCGTATACAGGAAAAAAAGACGTATACAGGTAAATTTATACCTATTTAACATATTTTGTTTACATTTTTATTTATATAGAAGATATACTCTTTCATTGGTGAGTTCGAGAAGAGACGAATAGCGTATAACGAGTTTCAAGACAGGTTTTACTTCTTACCTTAGTTGTATGAAAACAAGAAATACATGTATGATGAATTGAGGAAAAGGCAGCTAATCTCTACCACATCTATACACACAATTTGGATTGCGATTTCGTTGAAGTACTTTCTGAATCCACTTCCAAAAGTACTGAGTTGCGGGTGCAGGAATTTAGCCCACAGCAGAAAAATCGTTGCAAGGAATTTCGAAATTTCTGTGACTCAATTCCCTAAAAGATGTGTACCCGGATTCTGTCATCGCACTAAGAATAAGACTGTTCGTACGGGCTACAAATTGTGCTGGAGAACTTAGTCGTTCCCGCCTCAAAAGAGTTAAAAACTATCTACGCACCAGCTTTTCTGAAGGAAGGTTGAACTCACTTTCTTTATCCTATTACTTTAAATGAGCAACTAGGGGGCCCATGCGCAAAGTGCGCATTTTAATACTTTGATTTTGAAAATGTCAAAAGTTGGCACTTTGGGAAAATAAAAAAAATAAGATTATAATTAATCCAAGATGTAGAACAAATAGTTTTCTATAAGAAACAATAAATAAAATACGTTTTTGGGGAAAAAAGACTTAATTTTGGGAAATTTGCGAAAAATGACCTTTACTTATTAAAAGATTTATAAAAATTTCCAAATTAAGAATTAATTTGCACAAAATATGTTTTCAAAAAGGCATAAATTGAAGCCTAATGTTTTCATAATTATACAAATACATAATACTTACATTATATAATAAATCGGAAAATAAATTTTCTTCTACAGAGTTGAATATGGTGAGGAGGCGTATTATAAACTTTCCCTTAGTTATGCAATTTATTGTAATTTTGAAAAACACAAAAAAACACAAAATATATGTTTCAAAAAGAGCAGAAAATTAGGCATAATTAAAACTAAAATATAATTCACAAATTATTTGGAAAGTAGGCTACTATAGTAAGACAAACTAAAAGTTCTTTAGTCCAAAAAAATACAAAGTTCAAAAAATCTATATAGTGGTTAGGCCTACAAAGAACAATCACAAAATAAAAAATTCATAAATTGAAGCCTAATGTTGTCATAAATATACAAATACATAGTACTCACATTATTTAATAAGTCGGAAAATAAATTTTCTTCTACAAATTTGAATATGGTGAGAAAGCGTATTCTAAACTTTCCCTTAGTTATTCAAGTTATTTTAGTTTACAAAACACAAAATATATGTTTCCAAAAGAGCAGAAATATAGGCATAATTAAAACTGAAATATAATTCAGAAATTATTTGGAAAGTAGGCTATTACAGTAAGACAATCTAAAAGTTCTAATTACCATTCGCAGGTGCGCTAGATCATAAGCTTTAAAATGACACCTCAATCGTAAAAATCGGTTAAGTTGCACGGGTAAAAAAGGGATGTAACAGAGAAAACCCTTATTGTACTATTAAGTATATGATTCTTGTATCTGTCTTTGTATCTATCTTTTTATCTGTCGCGAATCTCGAAAATGGCTCTAACGAATTCAAAGAAATTTTCTATTTAGGTATAGTTTTGATTTTTAAGTACACCCATATAGTTGTATTTCGTGTAAAAACGCAATTTTTTGAGAAAATCTAATTTAAAAGTTGAAAAATTTTAACATAGGGTCTTATGGGTTGCCATGTTGGTTACAAAATAACAACGAAATAGTAAATAAAGCGATCAAAACAGCTGTTTATAAACAAGCCGATTTATACTGTTTTATCAGCTGTTCATTGGATAGTTTTTAATTACTGTTAAAAACCAAGCTAATTTACACTGTTTTAGCACGTTGGAATTAGAATAAATTGGGCCTGATTTACCAATTTATTTTGTCAAAAAAAAAAAGATAAACTTGGCAAAGATGGATAAATTCTAATAGTCAATTTTGTAATATTATAGGCCTGGCTCATTTCTGAAATACAGTATTGAGGTTATGTTAATCCTGCAATAATTTTTACTATATTTAGGCCTGGTTTCAAAACTTTAGTTGACAGCAGATAGCAGAACTAGGACTAAAATCGCAATGAAAGCCTCTTACGTTTCTAAAGCATGTATTTGAGGTTATAATTAATCTTGTAATTATTATTTAAGCCTGGTTTCATAATTTTACAAACCTATGTACAAACGAGCCAAAGATTAACGAGATTTTTTAGCGAATTTTCCAACTGCGAGCGAAGCGTCCACGGGCAGAGCCCCTAGTAATATATTATATCCACTATTTGCATTGACAATCCTTAAAACTGTCAATTGTTCACAGCTGTTTCGCCTGTTTATCAGACATCATCAGAACTTAAAACTTAAAAACACTTTTCACATTAGGCCTACACTTATTAACACAATTTATAAGAAACATTTAATAAATAAATAAAACGTACATTTAGAACACTTAATAAAATTTAATGCAACAGTGTGTAGGAAGGACTGATTATTCAGGTTGGTAAGTTAGTGGGTGTTGGTGGAGACATATTATCTATTAAGTCAAACATTAAGTTGGATTGGAAATGTGTTTGGTTATGCAACCAATTTCCTTTGTCCTTCTTGTAATTATTATGTATCTGGTAGCCCTCCAAAGTATTTAATTTACTTCCCTTGTTACAGAAGTTCAGGATTTCCATGTTGGTATTCATGTCCGTATAAGAATGATCCTCGTTTATTAAATGCTAGGCAAAGTTAGATTTGGTGGCATTTAATTTCGTACTGGATAGTATATGTTCCTTGAATCTTTTACGCATAGGTCGTCCTGTCTGTCCGAAGTATTTTTTGGGGCAATAGTTACAATTAATCCTATATACTCTTACAGGATATCTTATCATATTTGTTGGTGGTGGTGGTGGTCGCTGAGGTTATCAGTGATTTGAGGTTGTTGTCATTTCTAAATGTTACATTATACCCTTGTTTTTACTTTCTCCACCCTATACGTAGTATATGGAGAAAGTATTGTTTTCGTCCAAATTTTCGAATTTGAATTTTTAGTGGAATTATCTTTTTTGGTGCTCCCTGAACCCCCCAAAAATGTTTAGTAGAATTATCTGGGTTGGTGCTCCCGGAACCCAAAAATATTTTTAGGGGAATTATTTGTTTTGGTGCTCTTTGAACCCAAAAAAGTGGTTTTTTGATGATGTCTGTCCGTGTGTTTATAAGGATGTGTACAGAGATGGAGATCATACCAACGGTCCGATTTTGATGAAATTTGGTATGTAGGTGTAATTCTGAAATATCTCCAGGTGTTTTTTTCATTTTTTAATTTTTTCAATTTTTAAGGGGTTTTACCCCCAAAAATTGGCAAAAAACGAGAAAAATCAAAATTTCTCAAAAACGGCTCTAACGATTTTGATAAAATTTGGCTTATTTGTAGCCCTTAATGTACCCTCTTACCATATGCAAAAAACCGCATCTTCCTAAAAATTCTCGTTTAGGAAATAATAATAACTGATTTTTTGGGGTTTTCGGCCAAAAAGGGAGTTGTTTTTCAAAATTTTTCAAAACCTTTTTTCGTGTATCTATACAGGCCTAATTGACATGTTTGGTGCAAATTTGTTCGAAATCGATCGAATAGTTTAAATAATAATAATAATATAATCTATATATATTATATAAAAGCGAAATCCACTGACTCACTGATCACGATTTCTCAAAAACTACTGAACGAAATTTGGCATGTATATTCCGCTAGGGCCATAGGTGCTTATAAGAAAGGTTTCAAAAAATTAAAAATTTTAGGGGGAGGGTTTGGGGGGGATCAAAGTTACTAAATCACGATTTCTCTAAAACTACTGAACGGATTGGAATGAAATTTGGTATGAAGCTATGGCCATAGGTGCTCGCTAAGAAAGGGTTTCAAAAAATTCGAAATTTTAGGGGAGGTTTGGAGGGGTCAAAGTTACTAAAAATCCCCATAAGAAATACATAGTGTAATAAATTTATTAATATAATATTTTTTTGGTTAATATACATTTAACTTTGACTTGTCTATTCGTGCAAAGCCGGATCGGGCCAGGTAGTGTAATAATATAATATGGATGTGTGTTATGCATGTAATATTTTCCATGGTAAGATTTTCCTACTTTTGCAATTCTAAATAACCACCTCCTATGCTACTCTTGGGAAGGTATAAAGTTTCAACTGGAAGAAAGTATGTGGCAGTTATTTGGTACCGTTTATTTTTAAATTGCTTTGATTTGAAAATGTATGTAATTGTTATATTTTGTTACTATGTCAGGGTCCCTTTTATCACGTTAGCTACTCTTCTTTTGCTTATTGTTTAATTTATCTATCATTGTCGTGTCATATCCATCCACCGATGCTAAGTATTTGATGGTGTTCAGCTCAATTTGTTAACTTTCTGCGTTCAAGGGAACATCGTTGAGTCTGTGTATTAGGCTGTGGTATGCAGCTAAATTTGTGGGACATTGAGTGGTCTGAACTGGAATGGATAATTTGGTTTGTTTGGCTGGGTTTTCTATATGTGTTGTATGAATGGATGTTTGTTATTTATTGTGGGTAGTGAGGTCCGGGAAACTGAGGCTATGAATGGTTGTTTTCAAATTCGATGGTGAACTTTAATTTCGGATGAATGTTATTGAGGCGAAAAAATAAAATAACATAACACCAATTAATTCTGTACTTGTATAAAACGAATCTAAACAACAACTAAAGGGGACGGTAAATCAGGCAGGGAAACTTCTAAATCCAGCCCTAGATACGAGATAGAAGAAACACTGTGGAATTCACGAGACGGTTGATTATCAAACTGTCAAAGTTTATCTTCTCTCGTGACAGATGCCATTCTGTGTATATATGGTAACGTAATATTATCTTATAAACATTAAACAAGATTAGCCGATAGCCTTTAGTACAACAGACCTACTCAGATTACAGTATGATGCTGAAAGATGGGCAACTCGACGATAACTTCTATACAACGCTTCGCTTTCCAACAGTTGGTCCAATATCGAGTAAATATTTGGTGTATTTCCTAGGAAAGATGACCCTTACGGTGACACCTAAGGTCGGGAGTAGTAAGTGAGCACCGATCATGGTCCCCAGAACACGTTTTGGTGTGTCATTAAACATTTTATATACAGGATACCTTTCTTAAAAGAGCCACCATTAGTATCTTGTAAACTATAAACCTGACAGCAAACTCTAAATGGAGAACCTTTCCTTGTTTTTTTAGAAATTAAAAAATATATAGTTAAATTATTTTCCAAAATGGCGGCCAACTTTCGAATTTCTTATGGTACACTCTGTATTTTATAATGATTTTGGATTTTAAAAGTTATTTTAAGAGTTTTTTCTTTGTATTTTATTGAGACTAACCGTTTAAAAGTTACAGGGGTATAAAGTTTTTAAAACACCCAAACTGAGCGGAAGATATTTTTGTTCGGAAACGTTTTGAACCAATGATAATGCTCAATGAACACTAATAAATTGTTTAAACAAACAAATAACTTTTTTTAAATAACAAAAATAAGCTTTTGTTAATTTTTTAAACCCACAATACAGAGGAATTAAGTGGCAAAACTACAAAATTATCACATATGAAAAATAAAATTAAATTGGTAGCAGATGTTCAATATCAGCTGATTCAGAACGCAATGCACTGTGTATTGAAAATATTACCAATACGGGGTTGGCCTGACAACCCCCCACCCCCGAAAAGTTTTCCTGGCTACGGCCTTGCTGCCTCCACCTCCGTCTCACGAGCAGCTTCGGAAAACCACCTCCGTCTCACG
>JAGFPH010003382.1:115619-148413 GCA_018207615.1 Philaenus spumarius | reverse complement strand
AGAACGATATCCACTGTGGCTCTGCCGGTGATTGCGGGGGTGATGCCAGTGGATCTGGTAATTAGGATGAAGATGCTACTACACGAGGATAAGGTAAGAGGGACAGATGGAGAGAAGTGATGGAGGTATGGTAAGATCGATGGGAGAATGAAGAAAAGGGAGAAGAGACCAGGCTGTATTGGGAAGAGTAGAAAACAGAATGAAAAATCAGTGGATACAGTTGGACCACTATACCACGCAAGGAATCTGAGGTCATGGACATTTTAGATTTAAACTAAATAAGTTCAGATTGGTAAGAGTCAGAATGTAGTGAGGACTATGGAGAAGTTGACACTGTATATCATGCACTATATGAATGCACAAAATATAAGGAAGTAAGGAGGAAGTTCGAGGTGGAATGTGAGAGAATTGGAGTAGAGTAAAGGCAGTGGTGGAAAACAAAGAATGTTTCAAACTTTCCAAAGAAATATGCAAGCCCGTAGGAAGTGGAGATGGAAAACAGGAATTAAAAGAAAAATAACACACGGACGAAATGAAAAAAAAATTAGGAAGCCTGATGATTCCTATAATGGGATGAGGGGACGCTTGTTTGGATGAAATTGACAACAGTACACCGAGAGTGTCCGGTAATGAAATAAAGAATGAATAAGGAATTTTAGGAGAATAAAGTATAAAGACGAAGACCTGATAAAATAAGTCTAGGACTTGATCATCAGGGGTGGTGGAGGGCTTCGTGGGGTCTCCCCAAACAAGTATCTTCTGTCAGTTTTTTCAACGAACACTTTGAAGTTCACCGTTTATATTTGGACGAGAGCGTGAAAGGTTTGTCGTTTTCAGCGCGCATGTGTTTATTGTTTTTCAAGATATAAATTTTCCAGCGTTTAAATTTCGGTTGTTCAGAAACAAATTTATTGAAATCAATAGGTTCCTACAGATACTAATGCATCCTTTGGGATCCTCTGCATAATAATCATTTTTTTAATGAAAGCAGATGCTTGGCGAAAAATATCCGCCTGAAAGGGTATATCTGCGGACCAGTGTAGACAAAATAATATCTTTGCCATCTCCATACCGACGTGAGAAAATCAAATTGAAAAGCAGCCTGGAAACAGGAAAAGATAACTTGTGAATCAAATAAGATATTATGTAAATCTATTTTAATTGGCATTATTAAGTTAGGTAACCCAGGAAATGGCAGAACTGGCCTTGTTAATTTGCCCGGATTTTTTGCGATTGCAAGCATTTTTTTCAAATATTCGCCAAATATAGTAATAATTATATTTTAATCTAAAAGTGTTCAATAGCTTTTTTATAGAAAAAATTATACTTTAGGCTTACATAAAACGTAGTAAACATTTTTTGTAAGTTTTTCAGCCAGATCGGATTTTATGGCTTACACTTAATTTATTATTAATATTATTTTATTATATTTCTAATGAGGTTTATTACGATTATTTTCTTATCGAAATATGATTCCCACAAACAATTTGTTGTATACACTTTACGTTAATTTTGGCATAAGGAAACAGTATAAACAACATTAGCGGTACTGTACGGTGTATTGCTTTAGTTATCCTGTTAAGTTGGTAACATTTGCAGTGAAGTTCATTGTCCCAGCTCGAGTACGCCTTTGTTGAGCAATCCACTTAACTAACTTTGAGTTTAACAACCTTGCAAGGCTTGTAGGGTAAGAAAGCCCTTAAGGTCCACAAACAATGTACTTAACCGAAATTCACAGGTATTGTCTCCTCCTTTCAACCATGAGTTTCAAGTGATTGATTTAGTTTGCAAAGCTAACAGTGAACAAAGGTTCATAAAGCATTTTCTGCTTATATAATCTGCGCTAGTAATTTTGATCGGTATCTAAATATTTCGAATTTCAAAATACCATATTTAAAAAAATAATATAATATATGAAGCTGGTAATACAATATGCTTAACTTTTGTCTGATTAAGTACAAGATTCTCCATTCTTGCTCGCTTCGCTCCCCAACCCAAGCGGCAACATATGTCAAAGCCATGCAAACAGATTACTGTATACCCAGATATTTTCACGGAAATTACAATTGAACGGTGAACCATACAGATCTAATTTAAGACAGAGATCGAAATAGACCCCAACATTCCAAATAATTAGAATTTCTGCGCTAGTTGTAATTTAAATTAATATTTAAATAATCAACAATCAACATTTCAAACAAATTTTGATATTGCCAACTAAATGAAACAATATAATACGTAACACCAGGCGTTTGACTTATAATACAGTAAGCATTTTGTTTGCTTTTACCTAATCTAAACAAACTGTTAGCTGTGAAGAATATTTACCTGATTCTAAATTTTCCTGGTTGCTAATAAACGTGTTTTGGTTCAATGTGTGCTTAACCTAAAATAAAATTACGTTAAGTTTTTGATACAAATCAGCTGTTATATTTATTATTTATAATATGTTACAACAGACTTTTGAATTGAATTATAATACAATAAGCATTTTACGTTTATTTTGATTTGTGTTTGCTTTTAGTTTTTTAATCTAACCTAAAAAAGATGTTGGTTGTGAATTGTAGAAAACTGATTCCATATTCGCTAAGTTGGTTGCTATGGTAATGAATGTTTAAACATGTGTTGCTAAGCTTTTGATCCGAACAGTTGTTTTATCTGATATAGATCTGGAAGTGAACCCCCTAATACTCACTTTTTTTACAGTTTAAAATAAAAATTTTCACAAATCATTCTTAGTGTGCTTCTATAGAACCTTAAGAGCATACCATTCAATTTTCGTATTTGTATTAGTAGTTTTTGCTTTACGTTGGTTTTATTTCAGTTAGTCAGTCATTCAGTCAGGATAAAATCGCTTATGTACAGAGTGTTCATGAAGTACCTTTAACCTCTTTATTATTTTTGTTAGTTAAAATAAGTTAACAAAACTTTGTATCATCTTGTGTTGCATAACAGGACACATTTTTGGACATATCTCAACCTTTATGATTTGGGGGGCTTGAGGGGGGAGGGGTAGGGAGTCAAAATTTCAAATATAAAGGTCGGTCATGTAATACACCATTGTAAAGCTTACTAAAAGAGAAACAGAAAGCGCAAACTAGAGCTTAGTATCTTACTTCGTTTCTAAGTAATGGACAATCAAAGTTCTGGAAAATGATATTGTTATCATAGTAGGTTGTATGTTATTTTCCAGAAATTCGGTTGTCCATAACTTTAAAACGAATCAAGATATTAAGCTCTAGTTTGAGCCATGGTGTTTCTCTTTTAGTAAGTTTTTCAATGGTGTATTACATGACCTACCTTTATATTGTAAATTTTTACCATAGCCCCTTGTTCCCCTAAGCACCCCAAAATAATAGATTGTCTTTGTCTTGTTATGCAACACAAGAAATATACAAAGTTTTGTTAACTTATTTTCAGTAACAAAAATAACGAAGGGGTTAAAAAGACTTTATGAACACTCTTGTGTATATGTTTAGTACGTTGGTTGAACATTGAATGTAAGCTATTAACTTTAAAGAATACCTGTTGAATTTTGTTTTTTTATTTTTTATTACTTGTCTAATGACTCTAGCTATAAGCAAAGCCTTTATTTTAGTTGCCCATTATATGGCTCAGTTGTGGAAATTATAAGAACAAATCCAACTGGTGTCAGGGTCAATAACTATACAGTTTTTACTACGCTTTTTCATTGCCCAATATTGTAACTTTAAACGGCCGCCATTTTGTGTTCGGTGATCCTTTTGATGTCTGATTTGCGGCATTAAGTTCTTCTAAGATATACTTTTAATTTGATATACAACTCGATCTATGCTCCTATTTAAGGTTTACCTCCGAATCTCTAAGGGCCGTCTCCAATGTACTAAAAAAATTATAGTTGCTTCACTTTTTCTTGTAGAGTGATGTACCGAATTTGTTTACGTAATCTGCAGGTTGTCTACGTCGCTCGGACGAGTTCGTTAGCCAAAAAAATCCAACAATCGGAAGCACGTTTTTTGACGGGAAGTAACTATTCTTTTAGATTTTTCCCACGAGAATGAAATTGTTTTTGAGTTTTTTCTACAAATATAAATGTAGGATGTTATTCTGCACAATTAGTTTTTTTACGCGACTTTATAGCTCGCTTGGTTCCCTCAAAATCGATCAAAACGTAAAATACCATAGAAGTATACCATGTCATTATGCGGAATGACGTGCAAACCATTTTGCAGTTATTCAGCACCGTCGTGAATACCTTTTCCCAAATTGTTTGTTGAAACCGTAAAAATAGGCCTGTAAACTTATTTTTTTAAATTGGCTCTGTTCACGTCAGCGATTCAGCTGCGCGGTCGAATTATTTAATATATGATAACTGGATCTCAAAATAAATGCGAAAACACGTACGTTATATCATGCAGGCACTAGTTTGGGTTTTATTACAAAAACTGTCGTTAGAATCGCGGTTAAGCCTTTTCACTTACCTCTTTGATGAGAATGTTGTGCGGTTTGCCGAGTCAATTTATTTTCTACGTGTTCATGAATAGAAGATCAAAAGACGCTCGCGAGTCCCCAAAGAGCTGACTTCTCTTAGAAACGCTTCCTGTCGTCATGGCAACAACGTAGTGGCTGTAAAAGGCTTGGATTTTTCTTGTTATGTTTGCACTAAATAATGTATAAACCCAGAAAATAAAACTGGTTTAATGAATCAAATCTGTTGATCTAAAATAAGTGGTTATCTTCTTTTTATTTTATTGACTGCGAAATTATACAGTGGACAACAGGTATTTAGTTTAACTGACATAAATATTTTGTGTTATCAATTAATATTATAATTTGTAATTTGGGTTTTGAATAAAATGTGTCATTTAAAATGTTCTACAAATCAAATAGTTCTTTTGTTTATTCTAATAGTTTTACCAGGAGAAAATAATACGTTCCTAATAATAACGTTTGTACAACATATTAATTTATTAGTGATATTTAAAAAAAAATAATAATAACTTATAAGTATAGAATCTTTTAATGCGACATTTATTTCAAAATTGCATTTTTGAGATCCATTCGACTGCTGGATAGTGCATTTGGTAGATAGTGTGAATATTAGATGTCTCAACCACGCGAAGGATCAAACACTCGATAGTAGACGCCATTCTGTCAAAGAAATTGACCAATAACAGACAACGAAAAGGATTACATGATCGAAGACTACCTAACCTCATCCCTTTAATGTCATGCCGGGGGTGTGTCACAGACGAGTTTGATTGTGGCAGGGATTGGCTCCTCCCACTGCGAAGTGGACTATCGAGTGTTTGAAGGCACCACGTATTTCTTAATAACTCTTTAAAGATAAAGGTACTGTATATGTATATATTTTAATTTACATTAAAGTCCAGGACGGTAACTCTAATAGGTTCCGAGATATAAGCCGGACAAAACAGGAGTTTTTAACATTTTTGTAAGTGGTAATGGTCCCCTTTAGAAAATTTTAAGAAAACATTTGATTTTTTCATTATAAATGTTACTTTTGATTACATAAAAAGAAGCAGAATAGTAAGTAGAATTAATACCTATAATCTTTTTCAAATATATTAATTCCATTCGGAGTAATAGTCATTTAAAAATTGAGCGTTTTTCATTTCCAGGTTTTGAGCTTGCAAGCTTTTTTTTCAAAACGATGTAGCTCTTAAACGAAATTGTCAAAATACTTGAACGTGACACCTACTTAGTGGTTGCGAAAAGAAAAAATCAGAGTGATATAGTTTTATTGGACATGATTTTTAACAACTGTTAAGACAAAATGGTGGGAAATATTTAGCGGGCTTCATTAAATCACGAACGATTTCTATCAAACACAAACCTCAATGAGTTCAGTTAAGATAAATTTCAAACCGAATATATTTTGTAAACATTTCCTGAAAATAAAACAGAGTTTTTGTAGTTAACAGCGTAAATTTGAATTGTGGTTTCGAACTACTTGGCCCAACAAGTTGTGCAGTATTCACACCATTGGGCTTCTCTTATCATTAACTACTCAGGGCATAATTGAATCTTCTGTCAGCAGATGACTTGAATGCATCCGAGGGGGCAGCGGGGTGCGGGAAATAGTTCTCCCACCACAGCACTAACTAGTGGTAGGGGCTGCCGTCACTATGACAACTACGATACTATTGGCGAGGCTTGGGGACAAGGCTGCTCTAGCCAATAGGGGCCGCATTCCATACGCAAGCATGCAAGTCATCCGCTGACAGTACTGTATATTTTACATTCGTTCAAACCTAATGGTTTATCCTATGTTCCGTCGAATGTGTTTCTGACAGATTATTAATATGTTATGGCGCACAACTCACGTAATAGTTTTATTAAAACACTAGTTTAAAAAATACAATGTACCTAAGTAGTTTTTAGCGAATTCCTATAGAAAATATGAGCTATTTCAGTGACTCTTATTGTGAGACCTCGGGAGTGGTCAATGAGCACCGATAATGTTCGAGAGAACACGTCTTGTGGTTTTATTAAAATTGGCATATTTATATTATGTATACGAGGTCTGTGTAAAAAGTTCGGTGATTGTTATGACAAAAACATAAAAACCGAATGTACATTAGAAATACCATTTTTGGTCTTCAAAATACTCTCTACCAGACACAACGCACTTTTGACAACGTTCGTATAGCGCCTCAAAACTGTTGGAGAAGTATTCATGTGGAATCGTTTTCAGAATTGGTAAAACAATTTTGGTGATGGTGAAAATATCTTGCGTTTGCCCAATTCTTCATCAACGACGGCCCCCACTATGTCTTTGCTAATACCCACTTCTTCTGCTATTAATTGCAAAGTCAATCGCCGATGTTTTGTCAGCATCGCTCGCACACGCTGTTTTCCGGCGTCCTGCTTGTGGATGGTCGTCCCGAACTCGGCTCGTCCTCTACCGATTCTTTGCCAGCGCGAACTCACATCATCCTGCTCGTACACTTACATGGGTTTCTGTCGCTGATCTACAAAATTGGAAGCAGAAATTAATGTTGTGTCGGTTCTCCGTGGCTTTTCGACGCACACTGCTCGGAACACTCTGTTGCCATGAAAAGTAAGGTACTGCCTCGCGAGATTCCCGACAGATGACAGGTCCAGACAGTTCGTGCCTGCGTACGCACTACGCATGCAAGCGCGCTTTTTCAAGCGTTTAGTACCGATATATTAGATCATTTACTGAACTTTTTAGACAGACCTGGTATATGTTCTCGCACTCTATTCACGTTAGTTTTCGCTCAGGCGTGTTCGTCATTTACAAAAAGCCGACAATCGGAAGCACGTTTTTTACAGGAAAGCAAATTTTTGTGTGACTTTTCGTACTAGAATGAACCGGGGTTTATCGAAATAAATATATTTATGGGATTATTATGCATTTTTCTTTTTTACTCGACCTTCTAGCTCATGTGGTTCTCCCACAATCGTTTAAAACGTAAAATGCCATCAAAATAACGCAAAAACGAGTATGCAAGCGCAGCAGTCCTTTAATACGATAGCGTAAGGTCGAGGTGACAAATCGCAAAAAAAATTCCGCTGCGAGCGAAACGAAGCAGCGAGTTATACGTGGCATTATTCTGAGATGAAAACAAGTTCTACTAATATATTTCGTACACGTAGGCAGCTATTCACCTGAGATATATGCATCCATTTCTTATTTTACCCTACAAAAGCACAATTTGGCCAACGTTTTAAAAATAATAATGTACCCCTTCTCGAGACATTAATTTAGACATTAAATTAGCCTGTTCAAAGAAACATAAGCGGGAATTCTTTCACTTGTTATTAAAACAATTACTTTACTGTACGATTATTGTAATAAACATTTAAAGTATTTTTGCACATGTAGGATGAGCGTGGTTTTGGCAGTAAGAAGCACAAAACACGTATTAACAACTTCCCATTGAATTCAGCGGGGAACAAATTAAACAACACGAGCGAGCGAAGAATAAATACCCTACATCAACGTCAGCCGTAACGAAGCCCGTGGGAGTTCCAGTAAATGTGATGAAAAAACACAAACGTTGCGTAAGCTGTCTGGCATGGAATGGAACCGAAATTGAAAGAACCCTTTCCCATTCTCGTCTGTTTGTTTAGTAACTTGTTCCAGTCTGTATTATACGGACCATTGTGTTTAGAATTTCTGAGAATATTTCTTTTTGCTTGCGGGTAAATTTACTTTTTTGTAACAGATAAAAACATTTAAAATAATATTTTAACAGCGATTACAATTTAAAAAATAAAATTTCAGCTTTTTAACAACATATTAAACACTATTTTTTTTAAAACCTTCATATTAACCTTTCAGTGGGTTATTGATATGTAAACAATAGTTGAAGTTTAAATGTAGCTACCTAAATTAAATTAATCTACGAGATGTTCAATGGACCGCGATTGAGTCGCAGCATCAACATTATCAAGATCACGTTTATTGTTTAAGTTCACTCCACCTAGAAGATTAAACCTTGCCTTGCTTTTCCACTTGGTTGGTTCTATTCAATCCCTTCCGGCCGCTATTAGACTATAAGGGTTCTGTTAATGTAGATGATAGATGCAATGTTTACATAAGGATTAGTACTCTTTGTGAAGCCTGCATGTAAAAGCGCTATTTAGTTTAACAAATATTATGATAGTTATTAATAATTATTAGTTATTAGTTATTAATAATTCAATTTCCACATGATTGAAATTAATCTTTTTATTAATGCAGTATTTTTGTATTTTAATTAATGTAATTTTTTTATGAAGATATCATTTCAATAGTAGGCCTAATTAACCCTGAAAAGTAATTTGAACAAAAAACTCTATTTTTACCTATAATTTCTGTAGATCAAAAGCCGACCTCAGGCGGATTTTTGACCTATTTGATAAATATATCGATATTTTTTGTGCGTAGACTATTCGGTGGATCAGTTCTGTTTATAGCAGGTGTTAGTGTGGTTTGCTTACCTCTCTATGTCCTGCAAACATAAGTGATACATAATTTCTAAATAAGTGATAAAGATGCATAATGTATTATGTGTTTTAACATTTCGGTAGATGGGCCTACCAATCATTGAATAACGAGTTATTGCCATGGTACTATGCTGGTATTTTTATTTATCTACTAGGGAATACCCCTGCGTACTCCCCACGCCAACCCCGTTGGACCCATAACGTATACACATACGTTATGTTTTTTTACAAGAAGGGTCAGGGTTAATTTCAAAGCTAATTAAGATGGTAAATAATGTTGAATACCAAATCAAATTATTTCGTATAGTTTATACCATCAGTCGTAATAAAGGTTAAAAAAGTCAGCAATGCTCAGGTCTACACTCAAGCAAACCTCCACCGAAAAGTCAGAAATGTAAATAATCGTTTCAAATTTTGAAAACAGCTGTTAATGGAAATATTTGAGTAAACAGCTGATTACTGTAGGAAAGCTTAACATATTTAATAATTATTTATTATGGAGCTCCCCTGTCCATACAATATCTAGTACAGTTTGTGTTGTTTTTACTTCAACAGATGGCGTTGTTCACACAAAACCTATCTTAAAAATTAGAAATACAAATAATTGTACACGGAGAAGGAGTTAATTAACTGGCTCCTTTGTGTGTTATGTATTTGTTAATCCCTCCTCAGCAGTATCTAAAAGTATTTTGCTAAGCATTAATTTAATTTTGTTTTTTACAGGATTTTCATGATTGTTTTAGTTTACTTTGTTCGTTTATATATTTCTTTTTTTTAGTATTGAATAATCTATCACGGAAATAAATCAAATTAAATCAACGAAAAATAAAAACTATTCGCACTGGTCTGCTGGTTAACTTTTATTATATTTATTAAATTTATATAATCCTGGAGGATAAACCTACAATGCGTAACATATGTTTAGTGTTTTGTTCAGTAGAATAGTCTTCAAGTGTGACAGAGTGTTTTGTATGTTGTGCGCTTGCGCCAGGTTATCTATTAGACTCGCACATCTGTGGATTTAGAGAGTTCGAAATTCGTGCCCATAGTTGGAGTGAGCGTTCAGAAATTTTATTTATTAAATTTATTAAAGGGATGTTTAAAAAAACGGTTCAAAGTCTTTTGTAATTAAGGTAAATTTAATCTTGGTGCTTTCCCCTGTTTTTCAATAATTTGACTTTGACAGAAGGCAGACATACGAACAAGTGAGTCTATAAGGGTAAACATTCAATTAATTCAAGTAATGAAACTGTTATTTCACATTCAGTGACTTTATTGTATACCATTAAAACTCCAAAAGTGTATATAAGCTAATTCATTAACTTTTTTACTAGGCCAGTCGGTAGAGGTAATTTTAGACCGACAGTTCCAGTAATTTACAATAGGGCTGATTTTTTTTTATAAGTACGTTTAAAATGAGTTCGTGGGTCCGATACTCCTAAAATCGAGAAACCCATTGATAAGTCATGTGGCTCTAGATCGGGTCATTTTCAAGATAACAAGCTGAGACTCAGCATAAATGTTTAAAATATATATTTTAACTCCTATATCAAATTCGATATATTAAAATTCAGCCAATTTAGAATGAGCCAGCGCGTCATATATGAATGAGATTTCACCTTTTAGTGATTTCCCCTGCTGCAAAATACATACCTGCATTATCGATTTTTTTCCAGACAAACCATTGCTCGGACGAAATAAATACATGTGACCTTTTTTGTTGAAAAATACCTCCCCTACACGGTGGTATTTTTTATTTTCCTCTATCTTCACCCCAGCTCGAAATATTAAGGATAATCGAAAAAAAAAATGATAATCGATTTTTTTTTCGACTTTGGGAAATCGATAGACTGGTAAACTTTTTTTTATGTTAATCTACATACTTTAATGTACTTAAAAAAAAAATTAGCCGTATTGCAAATTACTGGTAGTTGTAACCCACACGATTGGGCTATACATATCTTTTCAGTTTGTGAACATTCTTTTCTTTACGAATAAAGCGTGTACCTTGGCAATCTTGTCGGTGCGGCAACGGCTGGGAAATGAAAGCTGTGAACTTAATCTATACGGGCTAAACAAGGTCCCAGCCCTTCTTCAAAGCCAATTTACTGGAATTACCCTAATTTCACTTTATCGTACGTGGAAGTGTGTCTCAGTTTCGTAGGCGTAATTTAGTTTAGTGAAGGGTAAAATTACATTTAAAGCGACATTAGGAGTAACACGTTTCGGTAAACAGTTTTTTATTTTACAATGTTATAACAAAAAAAATAAATTCCCGACATAATTTACTCTTTGTCTTCATTGCTCTATTTATGAAGTCCCGTCTGACTTTCATATGATCTTGCTTCATTTCTGGTCTTACTGTGTCATACATTTACTGGCTTTTAAAAAAAATTTAAAGTCAAATCTTCGCAATCAAATTACAAAGATTATAGCACCACCAGTTTTCTACGACGTCCGTGAGTGCATATATCGCGTCCACAGACAGACAGACACACGGACGCATTGTTTTATCGTGTTCAGAGACCTTGAAAACGCAGAAAAAAGTCATAAAAAGTGGTGGTAAAGTTTGTATAATTTTCGCAAGATTTCAATACTTTGGCATTTTAATGCGAGCCGAAGTAATATATACGCACATAAATAATACAAATTCAAATTTATTTACTGTTTTTTCTCCATGCTCACAACAAACTATCACTGTAACGCGATAGGGCGCTCACCGAGTCCACTTCCAGTCTCTAGACAGGCCACTGCACTGTACGCAACTAACAATACTTTGTGGGTGGTATGGTTTTCTATCTTTTAGAAATAGGATCTGGAAGTATGGTGAATACCAAGACTGCTGGCCATATAAAATAATGATTTTCTCCAAAAAATCTAGTGACCTGGAGGTAATTTTTGTGATTCACCCGATGGAACGTTAAATGTTTAAATTCTATATTAGGTTTTGAGATTAAATAATACATTTTTACATAAATTGCTGCACCCAAATATCATATTTCGTTTTTTGTATTAAAGAAATCCAGGTGAAAACGATATTCGTGTAAAAAATATTGTAATACGAAGAGTTCCACATATATAAGAACCATATAAACAATCCATCAGAAATACTAAACGATAAGTTAAAATTCAAATCAAACTCTTTATATGACCTGATAATAGATTTAGACAATGGTAGTTCCAAACCTAGTATTCCCCCACCACCTAATCCGAGCAGTTGAATTCAGTCCAGTTCCGGTTCTAGACGTGAAAGGATGCATCCAAAATTTAATTTTAATTTGCAATTAACCGACAAGCCATATAACAATGGTGCACCATTCGTGTTTAATGTGAAGTGTAATGTGTATGTGCGTATAAGTGTATGTGTAATTTAATTTATTTGTATATGAGGACTCGTAAATGACCCAGTGAGGCTCGAAACCGCGGTCGTCAATATATAAGATGTACAAAACGTACAATAGATCACAAATGCAAGGTATGTAATAGTTCTTAAATGTAATACGGTTATTTCTGTATTCAAATTTGTATCTAAAGTAATAGCACACACAAATTTGTAATCCATTGAAATAAAATGCATACAAAATATCTGTCTAGAAACATTAAGCTACAAATAGAGAAACCTCGTGACGCATGTTTGTGCCCGAAGCGTGATATTTATTTCCTGGATAACATCCTTAGGGACCGAATTAACGAGCTGCGCTGATGAAAACATTCTGTCTTCTTGTTAGATTTACTACTTAGTGCCCGCCTAGGGGACACGAGGAAGCGGGAATGGTTTTTCCTATTACGGATAATTTGTTAATAGTTTCAGTTCCGTTACATGTAAGGCTAGAGGGATCCTAATAAAAGGGAAACAATGTAGTAATACGAAATGATGATCAAACTAGTTTGGTTATGAAAAACTAGAAATATTACGTTATATTACGAAAAATAAGAATATTTAGGGAAAGCTGATGATTTCGCAAGCAAAACCCCTTACTACTTCAACACAATTATTTTCTAATTTCTTTTTAATAATTCTTGTAGGATTGTTCATAACTTTAGCAAAGATAATAATAACTATAAGATAATAAACTAGCAGTGCACCCATGCTTCGCTATGGTAACGATTTTTCAATGTTAATAATAACTTAACTAAGGTTTTATATAAGCCTGACTGTACCGTGTTGTTATTTATATGAGAATATTTTGACATAAAATACACAGAGTGTCCCATAACTAAACAGCCAAACTTCGAGAAATGGTTTTATGGGTTGAAATAAAGAGAAAATTAAGAATAATTTTTTTCCAAAAACGCTTCGTTTTCTGGATATCTGAAATTTTGTTTTTCTACAAAATAATTTTTACCTAGAGAACGGTCAGACCTATTGAGTTCAAACTTTACATGAAGTTTAACCTAACAATGATATATGTCAAGAAAAATAAACGATTATATCCAATTATTATTTTTAAAATGGCGGCCGTTTCAATATTTCAAACCTATTTTACTCAAAAACCATAATTTTTTACAAAAAATGTTAAGAAACCTTTTTTGTAGCCAGTTTAATTCCCTATCGGAAGGTGTAACATTGCACACTATCGGTTGAAGGATAATAGTTAAGTTATGGATAATAACAGCGTACTTACCCACAATATTGTTGTGTTTATTGTGTTGGTATAGGATGCCGTGTTGCATAAACCAATTATTAGACATAACTTACTATTATTCTTCATCCGATTGTTTTGACAGTAACACCATCTGATAGGGAATTAAACGGGCTTCGAAAAAAGGTATCTTGAAATTTTGTTGAATTGTACGGTTTTTGAGTAATTTTGGGTTGACTTTTTTAAATTGCCGTCTTTTTGAAACGTGTGATTGGATATAATTGTTTATTTTTCTTAAAATAGAACATTGTTGGGTTAAAATTCATGTAAAGTTTGAAATCAATAGGTTTAACCGTTATCTAGATATACATTAATTTGTAAAACGAAAACAAAATGGCGGATATCTGTAAAACGAAGCGTTTTTGGGGAAAAAATTATAATTGATTTTCTCTTTATTTTGACCTATAGAACCATTTCCCGAAGTTTGGCTGTTTACTTATGGGACACCCTGTAGCTTACACTAATTTTTCATTATGTTCTGAGAACAAGTCTGGACAAACATTTTAAATTAACAAATATCGTATACAAATTGATAATTTATACCTAAATTTGTTTTAAATATTGTTTCCATCAATACATACATTTTTATATTTACATATAATAAATATTACGAGTATTATTAGTTTACCTATAAAAAATATATTTGTGGACTGCACCTGCACTTCTAGATAAATTGATGCATTTTATTTATGTTCTAAAAGTTACATATTATTATGGTTTACCTGCAGTTCAAGAAAAGTAAAGTTATAGTAGTACTTCTAATATAGTACAAACACATGGTGCAAAGTTTTAATTTGTGTAAATAAAGGTTACTCAAATGATTGTTGGCTTTTGAACTTGTAACGAAAGCAGAGATAAGCTCAAGATGACAGAGAATATAAGTGAAGACAGAACGCAAAAACTAACATCAAAGCCTTACACAGGGCCCTAAGGAGCTTCAAGTATTCATGATGTAAGAACAATAAACTAAAAAGTACTTTTATAATTTACATTTCTAAAGTTATATTCTATGTTTTCAAACTGTTTAATACTGTATGGGACAACAAAACTGTTCAATTTTATTTCTACGTAGTGGAGATGCACAATACTGTTAATTCTGAAAACGCAATATAAAATGTAAGGTAGAAAACTTCTATATTTTCTTGAAGTTACTTTCAGCAATCGTAGGAATTTCTGTAGAGTCGACGTTTCCAAAGTTTAGAGAGCTCTTTTGTGTACACGTAATGGAAATCTTCCTTTGTCCTTTTTGCTTGTTCATTTCTCGTGCCTTTACTCAGGAGAAACTACCAGACTATCGGAAGTTGCTTACAAAAACTTTTACTCTGATTACCAATCGTCGAAGTGACTGCCGTTAATCATGAGAAATATTCTACGGTTTGCCGTTGCCTCAATTTAAAGTTTTAAATAGAAAGGTTTATTAGCACATAAACAATTCAAGTTAACAATAAAACTGTATCCTGTAAAAACGAATTCAATTTTAAGAATTAAAACAAATAAATTGTCAGTGTTACAGTAAACCGAGGTTATTTGAAACAGTTTTCAACTTTGAAGCTTAATAACTTTGATGCTGTTTAATATTTTAAAACTTTTGTAGTGCCTAAATATGCCCTTTTATAACTAGTGTTGTATTAAATGTATAGAAGATAAAATTTAAGTGTGTGTCGTGTTTTAATATAATAGTTTGGTTTAATTAAATAATTACAAGTAAAAAAACATGGACCAACTCCTGGATTCGAAACCAAGACCTTTACGGTGTATACGAGGTAGTCAATGTATTGGTAAAAAAAATGCAGCAAACCGTACAAGTGAGATAGCAGCGACCAATAGGTGTGATAAGGGTGGCTCAGTTGGTAGAGCGTTACCACGGAATGGTAATGGTCTTGGGTTCGAATCCCGGTCTTGGTGCATGTTTTTTCAGTTGTAATTTATTTAAATTAACCCTTGCTGGGGAAGTTTATAAGCGGAAAAAAGATTGCAAATTAAAAGTAGTAATAGTAATATAATAATAATAGTGCTTTATTTAAGAAATTATAAATATCACAAACATTTCACAATTGAAAAAAACACTTGTTCAGCACTGGTCCATAGACCGTCGGCTGGGTTGGCATTCTTAGTTTAAAATTTATATATATATAACAGACTTAAAAACAAAAAACAAAACTAACTAGAACAAAGAAATTACCTAAAATTGACATAAACAAGATATTAACACACACATATAAAATAAACTTTTGCCTTCAAAACTTACAAATTTACAAAAAATAATGAGACATGAAGAAATAAATACATAAATATGACATCCATAAAATTAACTGCAACTTAATACCCTAATTATTGTTAATAACTTACAAATAAAATACCCCATCATTAAAATATCTGAATTAATCGTAAACACAATATATCTGCAACAACCCTGGCTAAAATCATACTCAATATAAATTGTACTGAATACCCATAAAATAAAATATAATAATCAAAGATGACGATAATAAATATTCGAATCAACCCACAACGCGTGTGAAATAATATAATAAAATGCAAAATAGTATGTCTAAAAATTAAATAATTCCCATTTTTACCTAATCTACTGGGAGTACGTATTGCAGTTATTGTAGAAGCTTTACTTAAGCATCAGACTCATTAAATTCGTAATTAAACTAGTTTACTAAAAACTATCTATAATGCCACGCTTGTCTTAGGAATTTATAAAGACGAAGCCAATCTCGCCCGTTCAAATTCTTTTCTACTTAAAGTACTTTTAAAAAAACATTTATTTCTAAAACCTGACAGAATTGGACACCTTGCAACAAAATGGTAAACAGTTTCATTCTCTTGTGTATTACACAAGGAACATAACAATTTTCTATTATAACCAAGGGTTTAAAGTTTAGATCTTTTTGATCTGTTCTGGCTTTAAAACTCCAGCGAACAATATTTATATTTAAACTATCGAAAAGGTAGCTTTTACTGCCAAGTTCAAGGTCGAGAGACTTGTATTGTCTCTGATACCGCGAACTATTTGCCCTAACCAAACAATCATCCCACCAGCTATCTCCAATTGCCTCAACAATAAATGTCAGCTGTTCAAGCACTAGGTCAGCTGTATCCCCTTTCAGAAAAACATCAATCCTGAATTTTTGTCCAAGGGATTTCCACTCGCGACACCAATAAACGTTTTTATTTATCACTTGCCTAGCGAGAATGTTTGGTAGCCTGTACGATGGCGACCTCAGTACCTTAGCAACATAATTTACGTGATTTCTCAAAGTGAATAAATAAACCTTGTGATAGCCAGTTTCTAAATGTAACATATAATTTTGAGTACTGTTTGGTAGCTGAAAAAGTCTTTTAATGAACATCCTTAAAACTCCCTCAAGTTGAGTGCTTTCCTTATATCCCCATACCTGAGCGCCATAACACATTAATGCCCTTACAGTAGCTTCAAAACATGAAAATTTGACGGACAAGGGAACTTTATTACAAACAGTAATAAACAGTTTGTACCATACCGTATTTAAAGCCTGTTTTGCTGCAAGAGCCTTTTCCTTAAAATGCAGTTACCAAGAAAGTAAAGCTATTAGAGTCGTCCCCAAATATCTGTAATTGTTAACAATTTCAATCCGTTCACGATTGTAAAAAAACCTGTCCCTCACCTTCAGCCTACCACCTTTTCTAAAAATCATAATTTTAGATTTATTTAAGTTGACCAATAAGTTCCAAGTATTGCAAAACAATTGTAAATTATGTATCATCTAATGCAGACCTGCAGTCGAAGGCGACAGGAGAACAATGTCATCAAATCTGCATATAATAAAACCCTTACCAAAGTCCCCCCCGACATTGTAGCCCCAGCCCAAAAAATCCGGTAAATCGTTGAGAAACAAAGAAAATAACAACGGACTCAAAA
This sequence comes from Philaenus spumarius, assembly GCA_018207615.1. Classification (NCBI taxonomy): domain Eukaryota; kingdom Metazoa; phylum Arthropoda; class Insecta; order Hemiptera; family Aphrophoridae; genus Philaenus; species Philaenus spumarius. The sequence continues at coordinate 130,905 of JAGFPH010003382.1, read as the reverse complement.
CACACCCTTGTCTCAAACCCGAGCTTGTATCAAACAAACTAGTGACACCGTCTCTACACCACACCCCTGCTTTAGTCCCATCGTACATATCTCTTAACACCTTTAACAACTTTGTGGAAAAACATAAACAAGACAATTTATAGAACAATGCTTTCCTATCAATGGTATCGAACGCTGATGAACATTTTACCTTTTTTATTTCCTAAACACAAACTAATCATACTAGTTAGGCTAAATATATTATCTACGGTAGAATATCCTTTTCTAAACCCAGCCTGAAATTCGTTTAGGATTTTTCTTTCATTTAGCCAGTTATTCATTCGATTAAGCAGTAAACTACAAAATATTTTAGCTATGGAATCTATGAAAGACAAACCTCTATAATTTTTAACACAATGAATGTCCCCTTTTTTGTGGAGTGGAAAAATAATTGAATTCTTGAAACTGTCTGGGTTAACACACTTTTTATAAATTATGTTAATGATCCGTAATAAACTTGCGCAAAATACTTCCGAGCCGTATTTACAGAATTCATATGGAACCCTGTCTAAACCTGGAGCTTTCCCATCTTTCAAATTGGATAATACCGTTTTCAAGTAGTAATAGTATGGCGTTTGATTGTAAAAAAAAAAAACAGAAGTTTAATTGGGGTAAAAATTTATACCACGCGAGTTCTCATGTTACAGCAATAGTTAATAGTTCATGATCAAAACACTCAAAAACCATAAATTTTTTAATTGTATTTTTTAAATCCTATTTTGGTTTTTAACTCTTTACACACACGAAATGTATAAAACATATGTAAATAAAAGGTTTTGTCTCTTAAAAAAATTAAGCAATGACCCTGCACGGCTAAATGTTTGCCCTTTTTCATCTTTTACTGATGGACGTATCGTTTGTATTTTGTTTTGTGTTATTATAGCCTACACACGTTATATAGTGAAAACTAAAATGTATCATCAAGCTGGCTTGTTTTTGAAAGCCTTTGGTGTTTTCTACAAGGCTTAGATTTTTTTAAGAACAGCTGTTTTGTTACAAACAATGTTTTTGTTTGGAAATCTGTGTTTTAACAAGTGCCGGCCTGTGTTTTGTTACCATAGTTTTCTCTGACAACTTCGTATTATTTTTACTTAGTTTCACTGTGTTACATCTTTTTAAAGTTATGAACTTTGTTTATGATTCATTATTGAAAATAGTTACTGAAGTGTAGTAATTGAAAGTTTTAACATAAGTTGCTAGGCAACCTAGTCTGAGGGAAGGTTTGTTTTGATAGTTTCTAATAGCGCAGTGGTGTTTTTTCTGGATTTGAAATGGCAGCTAGGAAAACGAGTGCAAAGCAAAGAGCATTCAACCAAAACGGTTCGTCAATAAACAACAATTTTAGGTAACCAATTGAAAGTAGGTGGGCCCATAAAAAGCAACCAGAACTTGTTTTTATTTGAGTTTTTTGGCATTTTCCGAAAGTTTGCTTTTTTGGAAGCGGAAGAAGAAAACTCAAGTTGTAGAAGAGATATTGACTTGATTGTTTTGTTCCTTATTTAAACACCTATAAAGTGGAGTACGGGTTTGCTGTTCTGATAAGATTAAATATAAAAAAAATATAATAATAATCTAAAAATTCGATATTTTTTATTTTTGCAAAGTAAAAATTACATTGCAACAATTATTTTTCAAAATTAAGTTAAACCCATACTCTACTTTACAGCCAGTAATGTTAGCAACAAAGTTTAAAAAAACAAGTCAATATCTTTATTACTTGAGCTGCACCTTCCCCCGTATACTCTTGAAAATCTCCACCAAAGGAGGGTGGGGTAGGAATTAAAAATGTTTATACATGTACTTTTTGTCATATCCTAGGCACAATCTTATGCCGATATGAAAACAATATATTCAGAATTAAAAAGTTATTTTTTTATTTCAACTCCTTCCTTAAGCAAGGGTTAATATGGCTTTATTAGTGGTGGTATCAATTCTATTATTGTGTGCATTATCTGCGTACAGACAATTAAAAAGAGGTCCAACATTCTACAGCTTTGCAGATTCTATGAGTAACTTCATTCCTACACTTGCTACGAAAAAAATATATAGTGAACAATTTACGTGTATAAGTAAATATTGAGCTTGACTTGTGAGACGATGTACTTGATAGAGTAAAAAGTTAAACACTGAATCTCACAAATAATAGCTTTATTAACTCGAACGCGTTTCAACGACAAAGTCGCCCTCTTCAGTGATGCACGAGTTACAATAATCAAAATATAACTAATGTTATTTGTGAGATTGTTTGTCCAAATTTTAGACTATCGCATTTACATAAAATATGTATAAATTTATTTCAATAATTATTTAAAGGATGCATTAACTTATGTAAAATACCATAGTATTATATTATATGGTGTAAATATACGGAGTGTTCATAAACTCCCTTTAAACCCTTGACTATTTTTGTTATTGAAAATAACTCAATTAAACTTTGTATATATCTTCTGTTGCATAACAGGACAAATGTTTTGACATATCTGAAACTTTATGATTTTGGGGGCTTGAGGGCGTAGGGTGTAAACAATTTGAAATATAAAGGTAGGTCATGTAATACAAAATTGAAAAGCTTATTAAAATAGAAACAGAATGGCGCAAATTAGAGCTTAGTATCTTGCTTCGTTTCAAAGTAATGGACAATCAAAGTTCTGGAAAATAATATTGTTATCATAACATCAAAGCAGGTTATTAATTTGTTAATATATTAGGAACTAGGGAAGACCCCTGCGTGCTCCGCACGCCAACCCCCAATGGGACCTTTAAAAAAAATATGTTATGTTTTATTTATAATAAAGGTGCAGGATTAATAATAACCTCAAAACTAAGATGGTAAATAATGTTAAATGTTCAAATTAAATTATTTCTTATATTTTATAAAAGCAGTTATAATAATGGTTAAAATAACCAATCAAGCCTCAGATCTACACTTTAAAACCATAACCTAAAAGCTAGAAATACAAAAATAATTGCTTCAAATTTTTAAATCAGCTGTTAATGGAAATATTGGAGCAAACAGTTAGTTATATTATCTGTTATTTTATTCAATTAGTTACTATGGTAATAAATGTAAATGCATGTGTTGGTTTATCATTCTAGGCCTAACCTAAGATTTTTTTCCGAATAAATTTACAAATAAATATTGAAATAAAAAGAGGTTTTTATCGAAATGAATTATAGCCTTTGTTACCCAGGGATAGTGTAGCTTTTTATTAGTAAAACTATTTTTTTAATCGGTTCCGTAGTGCCAGAGATTACCCCCTACATACAAACAAAAAAACAAACTTTACCTCTTTGTAATATTAGTGTAGGTTGTATGCTATTTTTCAGAACTTTGATTGTCCATTACATTGAAAGGAAATAAGATACTCAGCTCTAGTTTGCGCCATTGTGTTTCTCTTTTAATCAGCTCTTAAATGGTGTATTACATGACCTACCTTTATATTTGAAATTTTTAACCCCTTACCCCCCCCCCCCCCAATCATAGAGAGTCAAAAAAATGTGTTTTGTTATGCAAAACAAGATTTGTACAAAGTTTTGTTAACTTATTTTAAGTAACAAAAATAATGAGGGTGTTAACTGGACTTTATGACACTCTGTACAGTGTAGCTACATTCAATAATTTAAAAAGTAAACAACGAAAATATATTTCGAAGTAAATGCGATCCAACAGTAAACTTCACTTGCGTCATAATATCTCTATATGGCAGGGGTCATATTTATAATAGTGATTGTGGATAGTGATGCAAAAAATACAATTAGAGTATTCAATTCTGCGCCAGATTTGCTAATCGGACAGTCAGTCCTGCAGACATGATTTCAGAGTTGTTTTAATAAAATGTTTCCTCTCAGCAGAGAAAGAATAAAGAGTCAGGGATCGTTTTAATGTCCTTCAGATATTTAATGAGGCAATCCACTCAAATCCAATTTGGCAGAAAATGATCTTGTTCAGAGCCTGCTGACATTTAAACGGCACCGAATATGCTTGAGAGACTGTTCTTAGATGAAGGAAAATTGTACTTATAGAAAAGTTAATGATCAAAATTGCATTAATCCTCAAGAAGAAGTGAGACTTCCCTCTATTTTCTAACTGAGCAAGTTTCATTTATGGCATACTAATAATTATAATAATAACGCCTTTATATAGTTTCATAAGTTTCTATACAAGTGCAGATTTATACAAACTGAAATCATGATAATTAAAGAAACAAATGGTACCAGGAACTGGCACATACTTTCTCACAAACTTAAATTATTAAACAGATTCACTGCGACTTCATAATTGTAGGTGGGATAGAAGTGATTTATTAAAGTAAGATTATTATAATTAGCTAGAGAGAAAACTATTCGATCGATTTCGAACAAATTTGCACAAAACACATCAATTAGGCCTGTAAAGATGCACGAAAAAAGGTTTTGAAAATTTTTGAAAAACAACCTCCTTTATGGCCAAAAAACCCCAAAAAATAAGTTATTATTATTTTTAGCTAAACGAGAATTTTTAGAAAGATGCGGTACCATTTGCATATGGTAGGGCACATTACAGCTACAAATAAGCCAAATGACTACTATTAAACTAGGCCCATTTCTGGGCGAATGCTTCTCCCACACTTTTCCACTACGTCTGCTTGTTGCTGGCAAAATTCTGCCGTTGAGTTCCTACTTCACCAGCTCGTCCCGGCATCTCGAGGGTTGCCCCCGTGTCTGTTATTTCGAAGTGGTCGCCAATTAGTATATATTTTTGCCCCATCTTCCGTCGCAGATTCTCGTTATACGGGGTGTACAATAAGCCGTGCACTGGTTTAATATTTCGTATATTATAACGAAGATTTGAAGGTAGATGTGACCGAGCAACCTACTCTGTGTAAAAATAATATTTTAATAAGATTTCAAAAAAATTATCCGCCATCTTGGATCCACCATTTTGAATGTAACTTAGTTTTTTTTTAAATGGGAAGGTAGTCATGTGATACATCATTTCGTAGTAAAATTTCAAGAGAAATTAAACTGTGAAATTTGCACATCCATATCTTTAACCAATTAAAAATGACGGCCAAAAAACAAATAAATCTTGTTTTCCGATTTTGCGCCATTTTGCGCAATTTTGCTTTACTATTTTTATTTTAAATACTAATTATTATTCTTTTTGGATTTAGACAATAAGCTTTCAAACGATGTGCCACACAACGTTGATTTCGAGTGGTTCAACCAATATAACAAACTAGCTGACCCGTACGACGTTGCCCGTGGTGGTTGGTATTTTCAGTCTTTTTAACGTAATTGTATTCTTTTTAAGTGTTCAATCAGTGAGTGGTATTTGGCTTTTATATATATAGATCTCAAATAAATAATAAAAGCACTATTGTCATAATAATAAAAGATCTGAAATTATGATTTTAGTAACTTTGATCCCCACAAACCCCTCCTAAAATTTCGAAATTTTTCATACCCTTTCCTAGTGAGCACCTATGTCCCTAAAGGAAGCTACATACCAAATTTCATTGCAATCCGTTTTTTAGTTTTGAAGAAAACGTGATTTAATAACTTTGATCACCCCAAACCCCCCTAAAATTTCCAATTTTTTAAAACACTTTTTTAGTGAACACTTATGGCTCTAGAGAAAGCTACATACCAAATTTCATTCCAATCCGTTGGGTAGTTTTGAAGAAATCGTTTTTTAATAACTTTGATCCCCCAAACACCCTAAAATTTCCAATTTATTAAAACCCTCTTTAGTGAACACTTATGGCCCTAGAGGAAGCTACATACCAAATTTCATTCCAATCCGTTCGGTAGTTTTGAAGAAATCTTTTTTTAATAACTTTGATCCCCCAAACCCCTCCCTACAATTTCGAATTTTTTCAAACCCTTTCTTAGTGAGCACCTATGGCCCTAGAGGAAGCTACATACCAAATTTCGTACCAATCCGTTCGGTAGTTTTTGAGAAATCGTGATGAGTGAGACAGTGAGTGAGTGAGTGGTATTTCGCTTTTATATACATATATAGATAATAAATTACCATTACAGATCAGGAAAGAATCATAGATGGAAAAGTACATGTGGCGAATGAAAATTGTTTTGCTTTCGAGTATTGCGAACTATTCATAATCTAGTGTAGTGAATGTTTTATGCATTGGATCGGTTTTAATGTATGTGTTTGTATGTATGGTAGTTTATGTTTGAGTGTCTGTGGGTGATAAGCAATTGTGTGTGTTTAGTGTTTTGATTTAATTATGTATGAAGAGGCCTGCTAAGATATACCACAGCATTGGTAGCCGCATTATGTTAAAAGTCAAGTAACCTAATTGTTAGCGAATTTCCATAGGAAAAATTGACAATTGCAGTGGCCCTTATGGTAAGACCCAATTTCGGTACTAGCGGCCGCATTTTAAGTCCGATTTGGTCCAAATTTGGTACACATGTTGGTTGTCTACGTCGCTCAGACGAGTTCGTTAGCCAAAAAAATCCAACAACCGGAAGCACTTTTTTTGACCGGAAGTAACAATATTTTTATATATTTCCTACGAGAATTAATTTTTTGTAGAGTTTTTTCTAAAATTATAAATGTAGAATGTTATTCTGCACATTTTGTTTTTTTACGAGACCTTATAGCTCGCTGGGTTCCCCCAAAATTTATTAAAGCATAAAATACCATACAAGTACCTGGTTCAAAGCCATGGAGTGGATCTTACCGTGGGATTGGAGTGCGAAGCACGCAGTGCATTGTGTATTTAAGATAATCCTAACAAGGGATTTGGCGTGCGAAGCACGCAATGATTCGTGTATTAAACATACTCCTAATACGGGGTTGGCGTGCGAAGTACGCAAAGCTTTGTTTATAGAAAATACACCCATATGCGGAATGGCGCGCGAAGCACGCAATGCTTTCTGCATTGAAGATAATCCCAATATGCGGAATGGCGTGCGAAGCATTTTTCAGCTATCCAGCACCGTCGTGGATAGACCTATTACCAAAATTGTTGGTTAAAACAATAAAACATAGGCCTACAAACTTAATTTTGGAAATTTGCTCGACTCACGTCAGCGGTTCAGCTGCGTGGTCGAATTATTTTATATATTTCTGTTTTTTATTACTTTTATTACTTTGTATTTAGTTAAGTTTTCTAACACTAACCATCGAATACTGGAAGAGATGATTATATATTTCCCAACCAGTAAAAATGTATACATTATATATGTAAATAATTGAATGAAAATAAATACTATTATATTATACATTTGAAGTCCAGCAAAGATACATTAACCAAAATATTCCATTCTCGAAACCAAATGAAATCTTGTACCATTATTGCAACAAAACCCCGGAGGCATTCAAGCAAACACAATTTTGTTAAGTTAAAATTGATTTATTTCGTGAACTATTCTATATAATATATCAACGATTGAAATATAGTATTCCTCTACCTCAACGGAGGTTTGGCGTGCGAAGCACGCATAGGTCTCCTCTGGTTTAGTGATAAGTATTAAATAATTTAAACGTATTTATTCAGAAACGTTTTATATCATTAAAATATATTTCTTTATTTCTAAAACAATGACGAAATATCAAACAATGCAAAAGTTAAAGCTGCATACAAGTTTGCGACAACAATGCAGGTTGGTTCACTTCCTGTTTGAGTCCTGACAGAACAGGAAGTGGACCACAATAGAGTTACCTCATGCTTCCCTAATCATAAACAATCTGCAGATACGCTGCGTATATTCATCATGAAAATATATATATATATATAGCTAATTACTCGAGTGATGTATTGTAATATCTTTAATCTTCTAACATTGCTACTGTATGAAAATGTATATATCTCATCTGCGCTTTATTTCCAAAAGGCTCACTTTACGTTTTAGTTAGATTATTATGATTTTTTTTTAATATGAGACAATTATTGTAATATTTGAAGGTCAGCGATTTTGTTAAACATGTTACTAAATAAATTTAGTTACTGTAATATATATATATATGTCTATATGTATATACAGAGTGTTTATAAAGTCCCTTTATCCCCCTTTATTATTTTTATTATTGAAAATAAGTTAACAAAACTTTGTATATATCTTGTGTTGCATAACAGGACACATTTGTGGCACATATCTGAACCTTTATGGTTTTGGGGAGCCTGAGGGGGTAGGAGGATTAAAAATTGCAAATTAAAGTTAGTTCATGTAATACACAAATGAAAAAGCTTACTAAAAGAGAAACAGAATGTCGCAAACTAGAGCTTATTATCTTGATTCGTTTCTAAGTAATGGGCCATCAAAGTTCTGAAAAAATTATATTCTAATCATAGCATCATAGCAGGTTATTAATTTCTTAATATTAGGAATATGTAGGTTGTAATTTATTTCCCCAACACTTTGATTGCCCATTACTTTTAAACGAAGCAAGATATTAAGCTCTAGTTTGCGCCATTGTGTTTCTCTTTTTGCAATGGTGTATTACACGACCAACGTGTACACTTAAAATGTTTAACACTCCTTTGCCCCCCTAAGTATCCCAAAATCATAGAGGGTCAGTTATGTCAGTAAATTTGTCCTGTTATGCGACACAATATAAATACAACGTTTTGTTAACTTATTTTCAGTAACGAAAATAACGAGGGGTGTTAAAGGGACTTTATGAACACTCTGTATATATTATGGTGATTCAATACTATTTATGAAAAACATAATATATAGTATCAGTTCTAAAAGCTACCACACCATTTGTACCATATTGTAAGTACGGACAACTGCTCCGGACACAATAAACAAAGTATTTTTATGTATATTAGAACTAGAAAGCCTTCAAGGCCAAACAAATTATAACCCACCGATTCACTGGGCATTGTTAAAATAAGATAGTTGGTGTCTATACTGTTATACAAATATAGACTGCAAAAGCTCTAAGCATGTCTTGTGTTCCTTGAGTTCTCTTGAAGACTTCTAGAGTGCATTCGGTGTGAAATTATAGGGGTAAATTTTTGTTGTTGGCTGACGGAGGAGATGCTTTCGAAACCCGGTAAACAACAAAAGAGTTCGATTTTCTATCGGGACTTTCCGATTGCAATATTTTTAAACACGATACTTGTAAGGCGGGACTTTCTCGGAACGAGATGAACAAACGCTGAGGAATATTATTAAAGTAAAAATATGTTCCATAGCTGAACCGCTGACGTGAGTTAGGCGATTTTTCAAAAGTTAAAGTTATATATTTTATGATTACCAAATATTTAGGAAATTACTTTGAATAGCTGCCGCCGTGTACGAAATCTATATATATAAAAGCGAAATACCACTCACTCACTCACTCACTGACTCACTCATCACGATTTCTCAAAAACTACCTAACGGATTGAAATGAAATTTGGTATGTAGCTTCCTCTAGGGCCATAGGTGCTCACTAAGAAAGGGTTTGAAAAAATTCGAAATTTTAAGGGGGTTTGGGGGAGCAAAGCTATTAAAAACGATTTCTTCAAAACTAAAGAACGAATTGGAATGAAATTTGGTATGTTGCTTCCTCTAGGGCCACAGGTGCTTACTAAGAAAGGGTTAAAAAAATTAGAAATTTTAGGGGGGTTTGGGGATATTAAAGTTATTAAATCACGATTTCTTCTAAACTACCGAACGGATTGGAATGAAATTTGGTATGTAGCTTCCTCTAGGACCATCTCGCAGTAGAAAAACTCGTTGCACCTAGACCTTGCGGCCTCGGATGATGGACCTTCGCTACGGACAATCCGGGAGTTGACCTCGAATCAGAAGCTAGCCCGTAGTAACATTTTCCACTTGTATTTAAACGCGTACTTTTATTGTACTTTAAGTTTTGATTAATTTTTGAGGAACCAGATAGGTGTTGGAGAATTTTGGAGTACCTCTATTTTACTTTCTCAGTATACTATAGTATAGAGACAGTATAGTGATCGCAAAAAAAATCGATGTTGCGATTTTTGTGGAAATATCCGTTTTGGGACTCCCTGAGTCCAAAAAAAGTCGTTTTTACAAAATGTCTGTCTGTATGTCTGTATATATACAAAGCTAGAGCGAAAACTATTAGATCGATTTCAAACAAATTTGCACCAGACATGTCAAGTAGGCCTGTATAGATTCAAGAAAAACTGTTTTGAAAAACAACCCTCTTTGTGGCAAAAAACCACCCAAAAAATCAGTTATTATTTTTTTATAAAAAAACGGCCATAGCGAATTTGATAAAATTTGGCTTATTTTTAGCCTTTAATATGCAAATGGTACCGCATCTTTCTAAAAATTCTCGTTTAGCTAATAATAATAATAATAACTGATTTTTGGAGGTTTTTTTCCATAAAAGGGGTTGTTTTTCAAAATATTTCAAAACCTTTTTACGTGCATCTATAAAGACCTAATTGACGTGTTTGGTGCAAATTTGTTCGAAATAGATCGAATAGTTTTCTTTCTAGATAATAATAATAATATTTATTAGTTAATCTCCAACTTTAATAAAAAATCACCTCTCCTACCCCACCCTACAAGTCACAGTGAATCTGTTTAATAATTTAAATATGTTTGTGAGAAAGTATGTGCCAGTTCCTGGTACCGTTTATTTCATGTGTGACAAATCTGTAGTTTTGTCACTTAATCTCTCTGCATTAGGTTTTAAAAAATTGACAAAAACCGTATTTGTTGATTTTAAAAAGTTAGTCGTTTGTCTAAACAATGCTTTGTTAGTGTTGAGAGCGTATTTATTGGTTTCCGTACAAAAATATCTTCCGCTCGGATAATATATTTTAAAAACTTTACACCCGTCTAACTTTTAAACGGTTAGTCATTAAAAAAAAGTCTTAAAATAAATTGTAAAATCCAAAATCATCATAAAATATAGAGTGTTATGTAAAAAAACCGAGAATGTTTACAAATATTTTAACTAGGTACATATTTTTTAATTTCTCAAAAATCAAGGAAAGTTCCCCATTTAAAGATTGCTGTCATATTTATAGTTTACAAGATACCAAAGGTGGCCCATTTAAACAATACACGATGTATGTAGATAAGTGTAGCTCCAATACGATTCAGTGTTACCCATTTTTTCGGTCGGTTAAAATCATTTATTAATCATCGTAGTATTTATTTTTATATTTTAATTGAAGGGCTGAGAAGTCAAGGGGTACAAGTGACATTTTTGAATAATGGAGTTAAGTGCAGAAACTGGCTCTTCAACACTTTAAAATGTTTGTGGCTAAGAAATATATATGTAAGTCTATCATGAGCTGAGATCTAGTGGCGGAAAAACTACTTCGTAGAAGAACTGTTTAGCTTAGAAGTCAAAAGATGCATGTGATACAAGTCACTTTACATTGGTAATTTACTTGTTACCTATGTTTTATTACATAACTTCTAATTCCTTTTAACACGTTCACTGCTACGCAAATTTCGTATTTCCTATGCTAGGAGCTGACCTTTTATTTTTTATTTTTGTAGCCTAAATGAGTAGAAATTACTTTATTTTTGAACTTTTCTACGTAGTAATCACTAGTAGGCTTAAAATTGGCGTGCGAAGCAAGCAATGCTCTGTCTTTTAACACTCTCCTAATGTGAGGGTTGGCGTGCGAAGTACGCAATGCATTGTGTGTTGAAAATACTCCCAATACGGGGGTTGGCGTGCAATGCACTGTGCGTCGGCCGCTTCACATAGTGTTCAGTGTCAAGGTCACATGTGCGTCCTTAGCAGTGAACTTGTTAAAAGCCCAGGGGTACAAGTGACGAATTTTATCAAATATTGGCTGATATCAAAGAATAAGAGGATGAAAATCAAATAATATTTGTTATTGTTTTAGTCTAGAACCAGGCAATTAAAAATATACTAGTTTTAGTGATCATGGTTTTACCTGGGTTTGATTACAACTGTTTGAATTTAAACTAACTTTTCTCAAAACTAACTTCACTACACTTACCCCTTGGCTTCTCAGCCCTTCAATTGCTATTTTATGGAATATTTATGTTGTAAATTATATTTCATTTAGATAACGAAAAACATACATGTACCTTAGTAATTAGTTAGAAAATGTCACTATTTTCAACCTTTTGTTGAGAGAGCCGTTGACAAAAACTCGTAGCACTAAATTACGATTACGAACGTTATATACCAACGTTTACATTATAGTTAGAGCATACACAGTTTTGAATTCATTCCAGGCATACACTTTTAAATTAAACCATCCTGGATTCTCCCCACGTGCGCAGGTTACCACAAAGCAAACATAAGATGTCGCTGTATTATTTCCCTTGGGTAGTTTTCTGCTGCAAAATCTTGGAGAACGTGAAATCTTTATATTTAAAAATCATTGCAGGTATACAATTACTAAAAATGTGTTTAGTTAAATAAATATGGTGTTTAGAAAGTTAATGAAATCAAACGTACGCCAGATTTGATCCAATTAGTTTAATTTAATAAATCTTATCTTATTAAACGAGCAATTCTTGAATATTAGAAAATGTATTTCGGGGATCTCGCTAACGGCTCTAACGATTTCGATGAAAATTTGCATACAGAGTTTTTTGACGTCAGGAATCGAATGCGCTAGGTCTTATAAACTCTGGAAAATGCGCATAAAATGTATACTCTGAACTTCTTTTTACACTTCCTTTCAAGTCACTTAGAAGGCGAATAGATACAACTTCTTTTTATACCACCTTTAAAGTCACTAAGTATTCGAATAGATACATTATAGATACAATCCAGATGTTAAAAATACCGAGCGATTCCCGGTCATCCAAGCACAAACGAGCCTAGTTTCTACCTGCTTTCTAGTTTTCTCTTTGTAAGATTAAGATTTTAACCATTTTAAGAAACCGATAGTTTATTTCTAATGATTTAACATTGATTATTTTTTTTGTAGTTTTGTTTTTATATATGTTTTCGACTGTAAATTCATATTTCCGCTCAATATTCTCAAACTATTACACAGGCAGATTAATTAGATACACATCAGAAACACATAATTTAAAATAAAATACTATTTCAAAACAACAGACTTTATCTAGATAAATCTAGTAGATCTAGACTTTATCTCGGTAAATGTGTACAATTACAAGGATTTTAAAACTGTAATAATATTTGTTAAAAAATGTTATTTTTATATGTTATTATATATTTAAAGAAAGATAAAAATATTATCTTTTAATATTGCTCTCAAAGTACAATGTACTCTGGGTTTTGTTTAAGTATTATGAGTGAAATCAGCTGTTATATGATACGTTACTCACGTACGTACGTACGTACGGACGAGCACTCGCTTTTATAGGAGTTGATAAAACCGTTTCAAATGTGTTAAAAGAAACAGTGATTAAGCGAGACATAATCCAGAATCATGCTAATATTCGCTTTACAAAATACAAAATGAGATAACCATGCATGACCCAACGTTTTCACCACTGTACAAAACATTACGTCTGAATAATTCACGCACTGGAAAGTTTGTTCTTGTAATTTTAACTGAAGAATGCAAAGTTAGCCGCGGTCGCTTTGTATTCACGAGGGGGACATTTTTCTCCTTTTTGAAGCGGTTTCCATGCATAATTCATTATATGGTAATATCCTTGTTGGATATCCTTGTTACGTTTTTTTATCAAATTTTAGTTACTACAACTTTTAACGTCTCTTCATAAATGGTTGTAATTATGATGGATCAGCCGAATGAAATGTGCATGAAAAGAACTTAAGATATGTGTTTCTAGTAAAGGGTGTTTATGGATTAAAAATACTTTTAAAGGTATGGGAGACGAAAGCAACATAATTTATTAATTTGATTATCAGATTTTTACTCAAAATCTTCTTTGAGATAACTATTTGTATACAAATACCAAAGTTAATATATTATTTATAATAGAAAAATAATGTATGATAGTTTAAATATATTGTACCATTGCATTTGGATAACCTAATAGAACTATGATGCAATGCAATATTTCGTTCCACTGAAAATTCGACGATAGTGGCGCTATCTATTATGGAAACGACGGAAGCTGTGTAAAACACTAATGCTACCAATGATTTCTCCCTCGCGCTACCTCACGGCGCGATCATGTACTATTTTCCCGACAATCTTTTTTTCGGCTCACAGCCCCCATATGCATGCATGATCTATTTTATTATTCATGATCTATGATTGTACTAAGGTACAAAATTTTGGCTATTGAAAAGAATGTAATTTAAAGGGACTTGCCAGGGAAAAAATAATTGTTTAACTTTCTTTTAATTATTGATTACTATTTTTTCAGAATGTGCTGAATAACTTAATATTTTTGGATTTGTTTTAGTTCAATTAGAAGTTGGTGAACAAAATTATTGTTATTTTCCCATACACTCTCTTTTTTACGAAAAAGTTAGGTTTTGGATGGCTGAACGCTCGAAAGCAGTTTAGGTATTATTATACATATAAATTGTATGAAGTAAAGTTTTCTCATCTTGGCTACTCTGTGTTTCTGTTTAGTGTATGTGAAAAAAAATTGTTTGACATCAGCTGTTGCTAGTTGTTGTTAGCCCAGGCCTTATTTTCTAAGACTTTCTTCTACATCAATCATTAAAATTGTATTTTTTTTTCAAATTACGTAACCTAATTCTGTGTTTTATCTTCATGTTTGATGAATATGTGTTGCTTAGCTGCAAAACCAAATAATCCTACAACTCTTTGGACACTAACCTTGTCATAAATACAAGTTGTAGACTTTGCATGTCTGCATTTAGACTATGTTTAGGATAAAATATAGGCCTAAAACCATGGAAGTTGCAGTCAAGTGCTCATATCTTGCTGATAAATTTACTGTTATTGTTTATAAATTAATAATCTACTGGCATAAGTGTCATAATGGTACACAAATAATAAGGACAATCATGGAATCATGGATATTTTTAGTTTTTCTCCGTTTACCGAAAGTTAGGTTTTTTGGAATCTGATGTAACTTTTCTCAGCATCTAATTAAGATATTGTTCCAAATTAGTTGTCCTTTCTCATAACATTGTCTAATAGTGAGCTGCATGAGAATTTCTAAACATTCCTTTTACTTTAAAAAAAATTATGAAAATTTTATTCTATAAATTTCAAATTATTTTTGAAATGAAAGACAAAATACTTAGAAATACAATTTTACAAAAATGTCGTATATGTTTGCCAATCGTTCTCAACCGTTTTGCTCACTGAATTAAATAATCGTTATTGTAAAAATATTTTATTGAATTAATGTTCACAATAAAATTGTCGTTACAGAACAATATTTATGTATC